>JAWNPO010000617.1:0-15825 GCA_035047525.1 Drosophila quinaria | reverse complement strand
AACTAGTCGACGGTGCTAGCGAGTCGAGCATACGCGACTGTCGGAGACCACGTACTTACTATGCAAAAGCAAACCCTGCTAAAAATAATATAAGTCGCTCCCCGTTGCCCATTTAATATATTTTAACCAAAAATAAAACAAAATAACACAAATATCGAATTGATCTAAACATACAACATTTATAAAAATGTAATTAAAATTTTCATTAATCATAAATCAAAAAAAACATCTGTCCAACGTGAGATTCGAGCCGCGGACCAATGTTCTAAAAAGTCTGCTAATAAGAAATAATTTAAAAAAAATTTGTTTATGATGGGAGTTGGACCCGCGAATTTCGATCATTGCAAAATTGACGGGAATTTAGCACCATAGGCCACCAAAGCCCATGGGCAGACGTGGCCAAAGTACAAATATGTTAAGACTTCAGCGACTCTATATTTTGCAGTTAGGAACTCTGCCAACACCCTTTTAAAATTGAATAGCATTTAAAAAAAAGGATGCCGATCATATACTAACAAATTAATTGAATATTAAATATATTAACAAAAAAAAAAAATTTGTCTGTCCTAGAGTTCGAACCCGAGACCCGAACTCAGAGTTCCGACGCTCTGCACATCGCGCCACTGCCTGCCTTGGTAATCGATGGCCTTACGATAGATTTCATTCTTACTAGAGTGTAAGCCAGATGCAATTGTTATCTAGTTGTGATTGTTGTTGTTGTTATTGTTGCTGATAAGACAAGGCAAATAAAGGAGATTTTAATTGCTTGATATCTTGGCTGTTTATTATCCGATCGCGATGAAATTTTCAGCAAATGTGGATAATAATGGTTTCTTCGTCTATGCCTTATTAGGAATGTCTATCTTTTAAATTGTCGCTATAATTAAGATATATCTAATTTGTGGGCGTTTAAGGGGCGTGGCCAAAATCTAAAACAAACTCGATCTGCGTGCAATAAAGACGAACCTAAATACCAAGTTTGGTATCTCTAGCTCTTATAGTCTCTGAGATCTAGGCGTCAATACAGACGGACAGACGGACGGACGGACAGACGGACGGACGGACAGACGGACAGACGGATATGGCTATATCGACTCGGCTATTGATGCTGATCAAGAATATATATACTTTATGGGGTCGGCCACGCCTCCTTCTGCCTGTTACGCACATTTTTTTTGTGACAAAGTTAATAGACCACTGTACTTCTTTAAAGTACGTGGTCTAAAAATGGCCTCCGTCATGTGCTCCTTGAAGTTATTCGCAAAGAGCTCCTCCATGAACTCTTCGGCCTTGATGGCGGTGTCGACGTCAAACACCGTCACCTTCGGCCTGAGGCTACGGTTCGGCTGAACCTCTAATCCGACCTCAGCGAACTTCTTGTTGGCCACCACTTTCCTCAACTCGCTGACAGATGGTGTGCGAATGATCGCTCCACCACGCTTCAGCTCACGTACCTCATGGACGCGCACGTTGAGAGCAGGCGCCACCTCGTTGCGCACTTTCTCAACGACCTGCTTGGCCGTCATGTTCGGGTCAGGACACGACACAACTGCCGACCACGTCTCCACTGGCCTCCTGGCCTGGGGGACGAATGTGGTGGCAGGACGGCCACAAGCGGCGGAGGCAGCAACGGGGGCAGCGGTGGGGGCAGCAACAGGAGCATGTCTGCTCTGGGCTTCGAGGGTGGCGTTCTGAACCGCCAGCGCCGTGATCAGGTCATCATACCGCTGGATTGCGGCATGAATCGCACACGCGGCGTTGGGGTCAACCACACCTCGGGCAACGGCTACCTTAACGCTGCTCTGGACCGAGGACAGCTCGGCCAGAATGGCGGACGTTCCTCCACGGACCACGTCCCACGCCATCTTCTGCGGAGGCAGACCACGGGCCCCAGCGGGGGCCACAGCGGCGCTCGACGCAGGGGCAGCAGCAGCCGAGGACTTACCCTTTTTACCACTGGGAACAGTTCCAGTGGGAACAGCTCCGGCAGGAACAGCCCCAGTGGGAACAGTCCCAGTGGGAGCAGCAGCGACGGGTTCCGCGACGTTGTTGAGCACAGCAAGGGGCGCAGCGTTGACAGCGGCGTTGGCAGCAATGACGCTGGCAGCAGCTTTCGCAAACTGCGCGTCTAATGCTGCGCCGGCAGCGGCAGCGGCAGCGGCCAGTGCGCTGACGTCGGCGTCAGGGTTTGCGGGGGGCTTCATAAGGGCAGCATCTGCGGCCAGCCTCTTCCCGCGGAGGTCGTCCTCGCTGGTCTCGGTGGTGGATCCCATACGACCACGACCACGACCACGCCCCTTGCTCTTGCGCTTCCTCTCACTTCCCACGGCGGCGTCAGACGTCACCATGGCAGAACTTTCTGCGCTGGCGACGCTGGCAGAGCGGCTCCGTATGGGCGGTGCCATACCCACGCACTATACGTGTGTAAAAACACACACACACACAAGCTCACTCCAAAAAACAAAAAACAATAAGCACACACGAAAGTTCGCTAAATGTACAATAAGCAGCCAAAACGGGCACTGCTTATCAGTAAGTACCGTTTGTTACTCGAGACAAACAAGGTACCGTAACGTTACGATGACGTCACACAGCTGTTTTTGCACTAACACAAACACAGTCGATACACGTACACAGACACTCGATGCGCGCACAGAAAAACACGTCTGATCGCGGCGAACGACGAAAGCGAACTGAGTAGATAGGGACAGTAGGAATCTCGTTAATCCATTCATGCGCGTCACTAATTAGATGACGAGGCATTTGGCTACCTTAAGAGAGTCATAGTTACTCCCGCCGTTGACCCGCGCTTACTTGAATTTCTTCACTTTGACATTCAGAGCACTGGGCAGAAATCACATTGTGTCAACACCCGCTAGGGCCATCACAATGCTTTGTTTTAATTAGACAGTCGGATTCCCCAAGTCCGTGCCAGTTCTGAATTGATTGTTAATTGATAATCGTTATAATTTAAAAGAACTAATTGGTTGCCCAACTAGTATTCTTAAAAATTTTAGCAAGAAAGTTCCACAATTGGCTACGTAACTAAACTATCCGGGGAACAAGAAACTACCATAAATGATAGAAACTCTATTTACCCAGAACGAGCACATAAACCATGTTATTGTTTCCCAATCAAGCCCGACTATCTCAATCTTCAGAGCCAATCCTTATCCCGAAGTTACGGATCTAATTTGCCGACTTCCCTTACCTACATTATTCTATCGACTAGAGACTCTTCACCTTGGAGACCAGCTGCGGATATTGGTACGGCCTGTTGAGAAGTTTGCGTATCCCCACCATAAATTTTCAAGGTCCGAGGAGAAAATATCGACACAACAGTATATGTCATGCTCTTCTAGCCCATCTACCATATCTCTCTGCGAAAGACTTCCATGGTAGTACGGCTATAAAACAGAAAAGAAAACTCTTCCGATACCTCTCGACGGCTTCTTTATGGTCGTTCCTGTTGCCAGGATGAGCACGAGGCCCATATTTAATAACAAACGGATACTCAACAGGTTACGGAATTGGAACCGTATTCCCTTTCGTTCAAAATTATTCAAGTGTATTATTGCCAACAAATTTTTAATATATCGCTTTATTTTTTACTTGAAAATTTTCGGCTTTCGCCTTGAACTTAGGACCGACTAACTCGTGATCAACCACTGTTCACACGAAACCCTTCTCCACTTCAGTCCTCCAAGGTCTCATTCGATTATTTGCTACTACCACCAAGATCTGTACCAATGACGGCTCCATGCAGGCTTACGCCAAACACTTCTATGCACATCATTGTACCTTCCTACTCACTAAAGTTTCAAAATTTATATTACAAGTAATATAAATCATCTACTTTAGCGGTAATGTATAGGTATACAACTTAAGCGCCATCCATTTTAAGGGCTAGTTGCTTCGGCAGGTGAGTTGTTACACACTCCTTAGCGGATTTCGACTTCCATGATCACCGTCCTGCTGTTTTAAGCAACCAACGCCTTTCATGGTTTCTGAATGAGTTGTTAATTTGGGCACCGTAACATTACGTTTGGTTCATCCCACAGCGCCAGTTCTGCTTACCAAAAGTGGCCCACTGGGCACATTATATCATAACCTTAAACTTCATATCAAGAAAGTTAAGGTTCTTACCCATTTAAAGTTTGAGAATAGGTTAAGATCGTTTCGACCCTAAGGCCTCTAATCATTCGCTTTACCAGATAAGATTATTTTATACAACAGTTAAATGCACCAGCTATCCTGAGGGAAACTTCGGAAGGAACCAGCTACTAGATGGTTCGATTGGTCTTTCGCCCCTATACTCAATTCTGACAATCGATTTGCACGTCAGAACTGTTTCGGTCTTCCATCAGGGTTTCCCCTGACTTCAACCTGATCAAGTATAGTTCACCATCTTTCGGGTCACAGCATATATGCTCAAGGTACGTTCCAGTTAGAGGCATAAATAATATAAATATTATCATACATAACTATATAGAACGCCCCGGGATTGTGTTAATTAACTATAAATAGTTAAAAAACTAATCCCATTATTAGTCAAGTTAATTACGCTATTAGGTTTTTATCCCAATAACTTGCACATATGTTAGACTCCTTGGTCCGTGTTTCAAGACGGGTCCCGAAGGTATCCTGAATCTTTCGCATTGTTAATCATACAAGTGCATATAATAAACATAAAAATCAATGATAATCATGCCATTATATAATTCCGAAAAATTAACGCACTGTATTCATATAAATCTATCAGCACTTTATCAAATTTATGAAATTTATTTTATGTTAAAATGCAAGCATTCTAATTTAAATAAACTATTTTCTTAAATTTTTTGATAAATTATTGATACTAATAGATTACAATGTCCTTATATGGAAAAAATGCACACTATTATTATAATATTGTTTAAATATTACAACTCTAATGATGAATTTTCCATAACGGATATTCAGGTTCATCGGGCTTAACCTCTAAGCAGTTTCACGTACTATTTAACTCTCTATTCAGAGTTCTTTTCAACTTTCCCTCACGGTACTTGTTTACTATCGGTCTCATGGTTATATTTAGTTTTAGATGGAGTTTACCACCCACTTAGTGCTGCACTATCAAGCAACACGACTCTTTGGAAACACCATCTAATAATCATTAACGTTATACGGGCCTGGCACCCTCTATGGGTAAATGGCCTCATTTAAGAAGGACTTAAATCGTTAATTTCTCATACTAGAATATTGATGTTCCATACACTGCATCTCACATTTGCCATATAGACAAAGTGACTTAGTGCTGAACTGATTTCTTTTCGCTCGCCGCTACTAAGAAAATCCTTGTTAGTTTCTTTTCCTCCCCTAATTAATATGCTTAAATTCAGGGGGTAGTCCCATATGAGTTGAGGTTGTATAATTATGTTAATCTTTTATTAATATAAAACAATGATGTTTAAATTAATAATTTGAAATATACTATTATTTTGAAGTTCCATAATATTGCCAAATTTTTATTCTTTATTTTATCATTAATAAGAGGCAATTCTAGTTAAAAAAAATTTTTTTTTTATGCTAGACATTCCTCAGTATTATTTGAATTGAATAAAGAAAATATAATTCTTCAATTTTCTCATACAAATATATACAAATGAGAGGCATAGTAATTTCATTATATTTTAATATTATGAATATATTATATGTAAAAGTTTTGCAACCAATACACATATATTATCCAATAATATACCATATGCTTAAAATTCCGAAAAATTTTAAACAACTTATTTAGCATAGTCTTACAACCCTCAACCATATGTAGTCCAAGCAGCACTCTAAAATTAATTAAAGTACATAACAGCATGGACTGCGATATGCGTTCAAAATGTCGATGTTCATGTGTCCTGCAGTTCACACGATGACGCACAGTTTGCTGCGTTCTTCATCGACCCATGAGCCGAGTGATCCACCGCTTAGAGTGATATAATTTTTTGTTTTATTTCATTACGTCAAATATTCTTTTATTGAAAGAAATTAAAAATACACCATTTTACTGGCATATATCAATTCCTTCAATAAATTCTTTTTTTATACCTAAACAAATGTTGCGAAATGTCTTAGTTTTACATAATCGATGAAAATACGGTATTTTCTAATTTATATACTTTGATTATTTGTATAATGATCGATATATGCAAAGCGTTAACCTATAAAATAGGTACAACATTGTTTGTTCAGGTTGTTGCGTTTATACAATGTATGCGCATGTGAAATGAACAATACATTTGTGCAACACATGTATATTATGGTACATATACACGTTGTTATTTATATATTCATAATTTTTAAATTTTTTTATATTATATATAAAAAATTTATTTCATTAACGGTTAGATGCATTAAACAATAATGATCCTTCCGCAGGTTCACCTACGGAAACCTTGTTACGACTTTTACTTCCTCTAAATAATCAAGTTCGGTCAACTTTTGCGAAACAACCGCAACACACAAGGCGTCACAGTGATCACGTCCGGAGACCTCACTAAATAATTCAATCGGTAGTAGCGACGGGCGGTGTGTACAAAGGGCAGGGACGTAATCAATGCGAGTTAATGACTCACACTTACTGGGAATTCCAAGTTCATGTGAACAGTTTCAGTTCACAATCCCAAGCATGAAAGTGGTTCAGCGGTTTACCCGGACCTCTCGGTCTAGGAAATACACGTTGATACTTTCATTGTAGCGCGCGTGCAGCCCAGGACATCTAAGGGCATCACAGACCTGTTATTGCTCAATCTCATTATTGCTAGACGCAATTTGTCCATTTAAGAAGCTAGTGTCCTTATAATGGGACAAACCAACAGGTACGGCTCCACTTATATAAACACATTCAAACACAATAAACATTTTACTGCCACCATGAATGAAGGCTATATAAGCTTCAACACCATAATCCTGAAGATATCTATTTAATATATTTGAGTCTCGTTCGTTATCGGAATTAACCAGACAAATCACTCCACGAACTAAGAACGGCCATGCACCACCACCCATAGATTCGAGAAAGAGCTATCAATCTGTCTTACACACTTATGTTCGGACCTGGTAAGTTTTCCCGTGTTGAGTCAAATTAAGCCGCAGGCTCCACTCCTGGTGGTGCCCTTCCGTCAATTCCTTTAAGTTTCAGCTTTGCAACCATACTTCCCCCGGAGCCCAAAAGCTTTGGTTTCCCGGGAAGCGACTGAGAGAGCCATAAAAGTAGCTACACCCAATTGCTAGCTGGCATCGTTTATGGTTAGAACTAGGGCGGTATCTGATCGCCTTCGAACCTCTAACTTTCGTTCTTGATTAATGAAAACATCTTTGGCAAATGCTTTCGCTTAAGTTAGTCTTACGACGGTCCAAGAATTTCACCTCTCGCGTCGTAATACTAATGCCCCCAAACTGCTTCTATTAATCATTACCTCTTGATCTGAAAACCAATGAAAGCAGAACAGAGGTCTTATTTCATTATCCCATGCACAGAATATTCAGGCATTTGAAGCCTGCTTTAAGCACTCTAATTTGTTCAAAGTAATTGTACCGGCCCACAATAACACTCGATGAAGAGCACTAATGCAGGTTTTTAAATAGGAGGAACATATAAAAAAATACAAGTATTTAATTACACATAAGAACTCCACCGGTAATACGCTTACATACATAAAGGTATAGTACTAACTACAATTGTAAGTTGCACTACCCGTATGAAGCACAAGTTCAACTACGAACGTTTTAACCGCAACAACTTTAATATACGCTATTGGAGCTGGAATTACCGCGGCTGCTGGCACCAGACTTGCCCTCCAATAGGTCCTTGTTAAAGGATTTAAAGTGTACTCATTCCAATTACAGGGCCTCGGATATGAGTCCTGTATTGTTATTTTTCGTCACTACCTCCCCGAGCTGGGAGTGGGTAATTTACGCGCCTGCTGCCTTCCTTAGATGTGGTAGCCGTTTCTCAGGCTCCCTCTCCGGAATCGAACCCTGATTCCCCGTTACCCGTTGCAACCATGGTAGTCCTAGATACTACCATCAAAAGTTGATAGGGCAGACATTTGAAAGATCTGTCGTCGGTACAAGACCATACGATCTGCATGTTATCTAGAGTTCAACCAGTGTAACGATCTTGCGATCGCTTGGTTTTAGCCTAATAAAAGCACACGTTCCAAAAGGTCCGTGTTTTAATTGCATGTATTAGCTCTAGAATTACCACAGTTATCCAAGTAACTGTTAACGATCTAAGGAACCATAACTGATATAATGAGCCTTTTGCGGTTTCACTTTTAATTCGTGTGTACTTAGACATGCATGGCTTAATCTTTGAGACAAGCATATAACTACTGGCAGGATCAACCAGAATAATGTTTGACATTTATGTTTTTACACATAAATTTTTTGTTTCTATTTATAAAATACATGCCAATTTTATATTAATGAATAAATATGACATGTATATAGAGAAAACGAATATGGCCACATTTAAATAGCAATCACGTTCGTTCATTATAAAAAAATTCCACATTTTTTTATACATATATTTACCAAATATATACATATTAATTCGTTCAAAAATATCTTTTTATTTTCACATACTTAATATAAACTTTATCACACGTGCATTATTTAAATTCAATATAAATTGAATAAAAATTTATTTTATTTTGATCACAAATTGATAATTTTTCTATTGTTTGCATATATGTGTGTTAAAATAATATATTAAATAAAACCTTTACCCTGCCAATGGGTTACTTCAAGGAATTATATTATTTTCTCATTTTTAAGTGTATTGACTATATTTTTAAGAAACTAAAAGCCACATAAGCAACTCTAGTTCTCTATATAGTATATATACACTTTTCCGAAATAAAAGGAAAATTTCTTTTCGCTATTATTTCTCCGCATAACATATAAAGAATATATATATTATGCATTTTTTTTGTTTGTTTGTTTGGGTTTGGAACATTTTTGTGCTTGCGTGTTTTGGGGCGATAATAGTTTAGAATGTTTATAATTTACGTATATGTTGCAATATAAAATTCAACATACCTTGGCTCTTCTTTTATTCCAAACTAAAATCTTCAAGCACGGGGCGGTTTGTTGGTAATTTAATCGCAAGCCAAGCGTACAATGACGACAAAATTGCGAGTTCAATAATAAACCGGATCTTTCTATTTTAAATTATGTGCATCCCTGACACATAATAGATGAGCACACACTGCTCATCATGTATAGGTTTTTTGACACGTTTTCTCAAATTGCATCATTTTTCAAAAGGCAACCTCTTCTCTTATACTTTGCTTGTACTATATTAATAATACATTATTATACTTCATTATTTTTGCACCATATGTTATAAATAACCTATGCCGGCAAGACAACACTCCACTGTTATATGATTTTTGCATTTTTAAAATTTTTCATATAACATGCCTTGCGCGACACCACTCCACTATATAGGTTTTTTGACACGTTTTCTCAAAGTGCATCATTTTTCATAGGGCGACCTCTTCCCTTATACTTTGCATGTACTATATTAATAATACATTATTATACTTCATTATTTTTGCACCATATGTTATAAATAACCTATGCCGGCAAGACAACACTCCATTGTTATATGATTTTTGCATTTTTAAACTTTTTCATATAACATGCCTTGCGCGACACCACTCCACTATATAGGTTTTTTGACACGTTTTCTCAAAGTGCATCATTTTTCATAGGGCGACCTCTTCCCTTATACTTTGCATGTACTATATTAATAATACATTATTATACTTCATTATTTTTGCACCATATGTTATAAATAACCTATGCCGGCAAGACAACACTCCACTGTTATATGATTTTTGCATTTTTAAAATTTTTCATATAACATGCCTTGCGCGACACCACTCCACTATATAGGTTTTTTGACACGTTTTCTCAAAGTGCATCATTTTTCGTATGGGAAAAATTTTTTTTCATTTTTTTTCAATTATTTTTCAATTATTTTTTCAATAACGCATGTGTTTACGTGTAATATGATTATATTACACCATTTAGCGTGATTATTTTTTCATTTTATACAAAAATAAAAAATTTCACAAAATTTCATATGGGTCAACATTTCATATGGAGTAACTTTTTATATTCGAAAAAATTTTTTTTCATTTTTTTTTCAATTATTTTTTTAATAATGCTTTTGTTTACGTGTAATATGATTATAATACACAATTTGGCGTGATTATTTTTTCATTTTATACAAAAATAAAAAATTTCACAATATTTCGTATGGGCGGATATTTCATATGGAGTAACATTTTATGTATATTAATAATACACTATTATATTTCATTATTTTTGCATCATATGTTTCATTTAGCCAATGCCGGCAAGACAATACTCCACAGTCATATGATTTTTGTATTTTTCAAATTTTTCATATGACATGCCTTGCGCGACACCCAGGTACCTATATAGGTTTTTTGACACGTTTTCTCAAAGTGCATCATTTTTCGTATGGGAAAAATTTTTTTCTTTTTTTTTAAATTATTTTTTCAATAACGCATTTGTTTACGTGTTATATGATTATATTACACCATTTAGCGTGATTATTTTTTCATTTTATACAAAAATAAAAAATTTCACAAAATTTCATATGGGTCAACATTTCATATGGAGTAACTTTTCATATGGGCAAAAATTTTTTTTTCATTTTTTTCCATTTTTTTTTCAATAACGCATTTGTTTATGTGTAATATGATTATAATACACTATTTGCCTTGATTATTTTTGCATTTTATACAAAAATAAAAAATTTCACAAAATTTCGTATGGGCGGATATTTCATATAGAGTGACATTTCATTTGGGTAACATTTCACTTTTTTTATTTTTTTGCCATTTTTTTTTCAATAACGCATTTGCTTATTTGTAATATGATTATAATACTCTATTTGCCTTCATTATTTTTGCATTTTATACAAAAATAAAAAATTTCACAAAATTTCATATGAGTAAACATTTCATATGGAGTAACTTTTCATATAGGCAAAAATTTTTTTTTCATTTTTTTCCATTTTTTTTTCAATAACGCATTTGTTTATGTGTAATATGATTATAATACACTATTTGCCTTGATTATTTTTGCATTTTATACAAAATTAAAAAATTTCACAAAATTTCATATGAGTAAACATTTCATATGGAGTAACTTTTCATATGGGCAAAAATTTTTTTTTCATTTTTTTCCATTTTTTTTTCAATAACGCATTTGTTTATGTGTAATATGATTATAATACACTATTTGCCTTGATTATTTTTGCATTTTATACAAAAATCAAAAATTTCACAAAATTTCGTATGGGCGGATATTTCATATAGAGTGACATTTCATTTGGGTAACATTTCACTTTTTTTATTTTTTTGCCATTTTTTTTTCAATAACGCATTTGCTTATGTGTAATATGATTATAATACACTATTTGCCTTGATTATTTTTGCATTTTATACAAAAATAAAAAATTTCACAAAATTTCATATGAGTAAACATTTCATATGGAGTAACTTTTCATATGGGCAAAAATTTTTTTTTCATTTTTTTCCATTTTTTTTTCAATAACGCATTTGTTTATGTGTAATATGATTATAATACACTATTTGCCTTGATTATTTTTGCATTTTATACAAAAATCAAAAATTTCACAAAATTTCGTATGGGCGGATATTTCATATAGAGTGACATTTCATTTGGGTAACATTTCACTTTTTTTTTTTATTTTTTTGCCATTTATTTTTCAATAACGCATTTGCTTGTGTGTAATATAATAATAATACACTAATAAATTTGGTTATATTTGCATAAACATAAATAACCAAATCCGGCAAGACATTTTATAGTCATATGATATCGGTATGTTAGATATTTCTTATATGACATGTCTTGCCGTAGACCGCAGCCCTCGGTCTTATATAGGTTTCTTGCCACGATTTCTCAAATTCTATCATTTTTCATATGAGCAAGCACTTAATTCATTTATATGGATATTTTTTTTTAAATACTTTTTATATTGTGTATAATATTTGGTTACATTTTCACAAATATAAATAACCAATAGCGGCAAGACGTTTTATAGTCATATGATATCGGTATGTTAGATATTTCTTATATGACATGGTCTTGCCGCAGACCGTCACCCTCGGTCTTATATAGGTTTCTTGTCACGTTTTCTCAAACTCTATCATTTTTCAAATGCGCAAGCACTCATTTCATTTATATGCAAGTACCTTTTTTAATAATACTTTTCGTGTAACACTATATATCGTGTATTATATATCATTGGGACTCCGTTATAAGCATATACATATTTTGAATAAAATATTTTATATGACAAGTCTTTTTTATATATGATATCTCATATATATTTCTTTCCGTCACTAATAAGATGACGATACATTGGTATACCTATATAAGCATATTTTGAATGAAATATGTTATATATTATATATTGTCTTAAGACAATAATTTTATGCCAATTCTTTTAAGTATATAATATACCATTCTCGGACACCTTTATAAGCATATAAATATTTTGAATAAAATATTTTATATGACAAGTTATGACAAGTCTTTTTTATATATGATATCTCATATATATTTCTTTCCGTCACTAATAAGATGACGATACATTGGTATACCTATATAAGCATATTTTGAATGAAATATGTTATATATTATATATTGTCTTAAGACAATAATTTTAAGCCAATTCTTTTAAGTATATAATATACCATTGGGACACCGTTATAAGCATATAAATATTTTGAATAAAATATTTTATATGACAAGTTATGACAAGTCTTTTTTATATATGATATCTCATATATATTTCTTTCCGTCACTAATAAGATGACGATACATTTGTATACATATATAAGCATATTTTGAATGAAATATGTTATATATTATATATTGTCTTAAGACAATAATTTTAAGCCAATTCTTTTAAGTATATAATATACCATTCTCGGACACCTTTATAAGCATATAAATATTTTGAATAAAATATTTTATATGACAAGTTATGACAAGTCTTTTTTATATATGATATCTCATATATATTTTTTTCCGTCACTAATAAGATGACGATACATTTGTATACCTATATAAGCATATTTTGAATGAAATATGTTATATATTATATATTGTCTTAAGACAATAATTTTAAGCCAATTCTTTTAAGTATATAATATACCATTCTCGGACACCTTTATAAGCATTTAAATATTTTGAATTAAATATTTTATATGACAAGTTATGACAAGTCTTTTTTATATATGATATCTCATATATATTTCTTTCCGTCACTAATAAGATGACGATACATTTGTATACCTATATAAGCATATTTTGAATGAAATATGTTATATATTATATATTGTCTTAAGACAATAATTTTAAGCCAATTCTTTTAAGTATATATAATATACCATTCTCGGACACCTTTATAAGCATATAAATATTTTGAATAAAATATTTTATATGACAAGTTATGACAAGTCTTTTTTATATATGATATCTCATATATATTTCTTTCCGTCACTAATAAGATGACGATACATTGGTATACCATATATAACATATAGTTATATATATATTATATATATAAGTATATATATTAAGTATTATATATAAATATATGCGCATATGCACACATATTATATAAAATATATAATAAATATTTTTATATACATAATCTGAAATGATATATTGATACATATATAATTAATATTATATTTTGTATATATCATTTATTTCATATGCATATATATAAAATTATATACATATGTATGCGCATACGCGCACACATATAATATACAATAAATATATATACATATCTGTTTCTTGTTTTTTATTTTCTTTTTATCGAATCATCAAGCAAAGGATAAGCTTCAGTGGATCGCAGTATGGCAGCTGCTCAACCACTTACAACACCTTGCCTGTTATAAAAGTCGTTTACAATTGATTCTAGGCTTTGTCATTGTATTAAATAATGTTTTAATATATAACTAGCGCGGCATCAGGTGATCGAAGATCCTCCCAATTTACTATGTTATATGTAACATTGGCATCACATCCATTGTCGCCTATTAAATGAATAATAAACTTTTAATGGTTTAGAAGCCATACAATGCAAATTGCCCCTTATTTATCATTGCAGTCCAGCACGGATACGACCTTAGAGGCGTTCAGGCATAATCCAACGGACGTAGCGTCATACCACTGTTCGCTCGAACAAGTATTGTGCCATTGGTCCGTACCTGCGGTTCCTCTCGTACTACGCAGGAATGCTGTCGCAACAACGTTTTGTCATTAGTAGGGTAAAACTAACCTGTCTCACGACGGTCTAAACCCAGCTCACGTTCCCTTGCATGGGTGAACAATCCAACGCTTGGTGAATTTTGCTTCACAATGATAGGAAGAGCCGACATCGAAGGATCAAAAAGCGACGTCGCTATGAACGCTTGGCCGCCACAAGCCAGTTATCCCTATGGTAACTTTTCTGACACCTCTTGTTAAAAACTCTTTAAACCAAAAGGATCGATAGGCCGAGCTTTTGCTGTCCCTGTGTGTACTGAACACCGAGATCAAGTCAGCATTTGCCCTTTTGCTCTATGTGTGGTTTCTGTCCGCACTGAGCTGGCCTTGGGACACCTCCGTTATTATTTGAGAGATGTACCGCCCCAGTCAAACTCCCTACCTGGCAATGTCCTTGAATTGGATCATACCTGAGTAATTGGAGTTATACCAAATTTTTAAATCAAAAGTACATAAATGCACTCTCTCATTAAATAATTTGTTTGCGATTATATAACAAACTCGTGATACTTTGATCAAGAAGCTTGCATCAAAACCCAATACCATAAGATATAATAAATATATCCGTATAATGGCTAGGAAATGATACACGTTCCATTTAATCAAGTAAGTAAGGAAACAATAAGAGTAGTGGTATTTCATTGTCGATACTAAACCGAAGTCCAATATCTCCCACTTATTCTACACCTCTTATGTCTCCTTACACTGCCAGATTAGAGTCAAGCTCAAAAGGGTCTTCTTTCCCCGCTAATTATTCCAAGCCCGTTCCCTTGGCTGTGGTTTCGCTAGATAGTAGATAGGGACAGAAGTCGAGGATCTCTCCGGGTTTATTTTACGTGGCGTGTTCCAATGAGGATTACTACCACGGTATTCGTATTTGCAAGCAAATAATACAGCGAGTCTGATACAATGCGTCAACTAACGCCCCTAAGTGATGGATGCAGTGGCTTCCACCTCCTAGGTACCAATTCGAGTGCACAATGTCGGTTGTACACCCACCCTTGGTGAGGGCCGAAGCATCTAGCGCTTCTCTCCGGCGTTGAGGCGCAACGCTACGCAACCACAGCCACCACGAACTCCCACAAGGGGGCCGACCTCAATGAGAGGCCTTGGAGAACCATCTCAAAGTAGATAGGGACAGAAGTCGAGGATCTCTCCGGGTTTATTTTACGTGGCGTGTTCCAATGAGGATTACTACCACGGTATTCGTATTTGCAAGCAAACAATACAGCGAGTCTGATACAAATCATCAATTCAACGCCCCTAAGTGATGGATGCAGTGGCTTCCACCTCCTAGGTACCAATTCGAGTGCACAATGTCGGTTGTACACCCACCCTTGGTGAGGGCCGAAGCATCTAGCGCTTCTCTCCGGCGTTGAGGCGCAACGCTACGCAAACTACAGCCACCACGAACTCCCACAAGGGGGCCAA
>JAWNPO010000616.1:0-109949 GCA_035047525.1 Drosophila quinaria | reverse complement strand
ATTAAAAAAAAAGCGGTGGCGGCAGTATATGGATAATCCCTCGAAGCAGCTCCTGAATGGACTAATGCATCCACATGTCCATCTAAATGGCACCTATGAAGGCGTCCACTCGTGGCAGGCCTCCTATCGGCATTTGGCCAACCGGCAGAGACAGCGGCGAGGGAGTTCACCACATCAGCAGCAGCAGCAGCACAGGCACGTCATAGCCATCAATGAAAAAGAAAAGGCACAAAATCAGCCAAAACAAATAAAACAAACAATAGAACAAAACACTACAGAGAATAAACTCACCACAAAGCATCAGATGATGTCCAGTGAGCTGCAAAAAATCCGATCCAAAACGGCAAATCCAAATATCCACGCGGCAACAAAATGTTGCATGAAAAAGCGGCAACGTGACTGGCAGATCATCGAGGAGGAATCCCAGCAACTATGGTGGCATCCAACAACTCCAAAATCCTGCTCCAGTGGCAGCAACATGGCATTGAAAAAACGGCCGTTTAACGGCGCTTTTCACAATTGCCAGATGAGTGCTGCTCCGTCCATGGAAGAGGAAAACTGGTCAAATCCACCAGACAACTTACTTGGCAGCATCCTCAACTGGCGTGAACCACAAAATCGACAATTTATTGGCAAATCCGGCGTCCAGGCCAATCCTTGGCAGCACCTGAAATATACAAATAACATGCAAATAAATACAAAATATAAAATGTATAAAAATGCTGAAAATAAAAATAACACAACACAAACAACACGGCTGGCAAATTCAGGAGGAGCATCTGCATCAACCATGGACCAGACGTTCATCATATCCAAAAAGCCACACCAGTGGCAGTAAATTTTCATCGCAGGAGCGGTACACAGGCGGCGTTTTCTCCAATTGCCAGATGTTTGCTGCCTGGCCAATAAGGCAGCAACACTGGCAAAAGACATCTGGCGAGCAGCATAGCAGCTTTCTCATCTGTCCTGAGCCACAAAATTGTCGATCAACTGGCATTTATGGCATCCTGGCAACATCTTGGCGGCACCTGCAAAATATAAATATAAAAATAAAAATTTTATTAAAAAAATTTACTAAAATACACTTTTTGAGTATTTGCAGGTACACAACTTACTTGCATCCATCACTCAAAAAGCAGATCCGGCAACTCCCGAAGCCTGTGGCAACATTGGCAGCGCCGGCGGCGGCTTTCCACCTTGCCGCAATTGCAATTACTTGTTGCATGTGGCAACGTCAGACAACGCGGCGTCATTTTGGCGCAACACAATTCCGTCCAGAACTGGACAACATGACGGCAACTTATCCACAACATAGCGCATGCTGGAGCAAGTGGCGGCTCCAACGGTGGCGGCAGTTTGTGGATAAACTCCTGAGGCAGCTCCTGGACGCAACATCGCATCCATATGGCCATCATGATGGCAACGACGAAGGCGTCTACTTGCGGCGGGCCTCCTTTTGGCATGCGGCCAACTGGCGGAAGCAGCGGCGAGGGCGTCCACTCCAACAGCAGATGCAGCAGCGGCGAGTCCATCAAGGGCATCCCAGCGAAAAAATTTGCCGTCTTTATGGCACCAGTGATGTCTGGAACAATCCTACGAGTCACCTGGAAATATGTGAGAAAATTTTAAAATTTTTACACTACATATTTTTGTATATTTGCAGGCAAATTTGCCCGCAAATAGCAACTATGGGCAAAACAAAGAAAATTCTTGAGCTGAGCCCCATCTCGTCCACCATGGGTCCAGTTATCCCGTCAAGAATCCAGCAACAGCAGCAGCAGCAGCAGTCCACAATGCCTTGTCGCCGCCCTCGTGGCACTGAGGAGGCATGGCATCATTTCACTGGCACACGGCGGCTCCATCTCCATCAAATTCACGAACTGGCGTCTGTGAATCCATCCAACGGCACCTGTTGCCCCTCCTGGGCATCAAGTAGTCGTACACAACGCAACATACAGCTTGGCGAACAACAACGTAGACGTCGGCAGCAACAGCGGCCTTATTGGCCACTCTGGCCAATTTGGCAAGCAACTCCGTGGCCACGGCGGCGGCGGTCCCAGGTGTATATGGGTACACCTGCAGTACTGCTGCTGCTGGCCACATCACACCTGATGCCCATATTGAGCATCTCCAATCCAAATTCGGCAGCCATGCCGCCTTTGCCTTGGCCTGGGCAAAGGCAGCAGCAAATTCAGCATCAGCAACAACAACAACAAGAAGAAGAAGAGTTGCAGCGACAGCAGCGCTGGACTGCAACAAACTGGCGTCCATCTCACGGCGACTGGCAACGGCAGGTCCACAGAAAGGCCGTTCGGACGAGGAGACACCAATGAAACGCCAAGATTTGTATACTCACCAAAGTCTTGACCCCTATTCTTTTTAAACTCGAGAATACTTACCTTGTTATTCTGCCATCATACCTGAAAAGAAAAGGAAAAAAAAAAAAACACATTAAAACTTTGTTTATTGTGTGCCATCTGCAGATTGCATAACTTAAATTGCCAACATTTTGATTGTTCTCTTTACCTGATTATGTAATCCCATGTCCTCATTCAATGCATGTATTGATGCCGTCTCCCTGCAATTATGTACCTGTAAATAACCAGTAATTAATATTTATATAAAAAATTATTATTAATGAACACTCCTTTATATATGCGAGGAAAAATAATGAAGATAAATATGTACTCACCCCCCAAAGAAATATGTACAAGTTGGATGCACATACACACACACAAACACACACATGTCGCCCACACACGACGATACTCTGGTATCGATGCCCCGGCTGTTAACCTTAACAGTCGGGTAGGCCACACACCAAAAACCAAGACTGTTAATGCTACTTAGACTGTTAATGTTAAGTTTTAACATTATCCAGAAAAAATGTCCCGCTATTTTGAACCGACGTATGCGCCAACAACAAAATAACGATCCAAGTTAGCCGACTTGGGGTCGTTGTTCGTTGACTGTGCGTTCGTTGCCCTAGCGAACATCAGAACTTTGCAAAATAGCAATTGAGTCGGCCGAGCGGTGCGGACGTGATTAGTTCTTCGATCGCGAGCAACTTTTAACTGAAACTGAAATAAGAAACTGAAACAAGCAAATTAAATTAAAAATTATAAAAGACATAAAAGACTATGTGCGTGTGTGTACGTGCGTCTGAATTTAATTTATAAAACATGTATTGTAAATTGATTTAGAGCAAACAAACTTGACCAACTTAGAGTGCGGTTGTTAACTCAAAGCCTAAAAAAAAAACTGTAATTAATTTTCTCTTCGTCACTGTGCCTAAAACACCAACGTATTGTTAATGCTGGAATTAAAAGCCCCGGGTTAACCAATATGCATATTGTATTGAATTTGAAACATCACCATCGCCATCACCATCTTCATCCCCCATCACACAATACGGCTGATCAACACACCATACGCCAAATCTCCGATACCTGCAGGCTCAAGGCGCACCAACGTCACGCGCTGAAGCCGCACCATCTACATATAGTTTATCAATATATTAATAATCTTAATTTAGCCACCTAAGTTATTATTATGCACTAAACTATAAACATTAAACAATAAATCTTTGGTTAATGTCCGCCCAGGGCACTAACTGAAAAAAGAAAAACAAAAACACACACACACTTCTATTATATATGTTAGAAAATATTATAATAATTAATTTATAAGTTTGTTTTTAATTTGAAATATTTTACTTTGTTATTTTTAAAATTATGTTTAATAAACTAGTATTGTTAACATTGAAAAACGAAACAATATTTGACTTTTTATTTGAATTGTTAGGAAAATTGATATAATTATTGTTAATTTCAGATAGATATTAATTGTAATTTTTACTTGAACTTGTATATGGATTGTCAATATACATACTACATATACATATAAATAGGAAAATGATATAGAAAATTGTCAATATAAATGTACACGGTTTTTAGCACAGTCGACAGTAGGTCGTCGTTTTGTATGAGATTTTGAACAGAATTTAGCATTTGAAGGATCATTTTTTTAGAAAATGTGTAAATAAATTGTAATATATTATTAGGTTTATTGAAAGTTGTATCAAATATCTTGGCAATTGTGTAAAAATAATTAGAATTTAGTTAATATTTAATAAAATATGCATACTAAATGTGTTGTGTAGTATGTGCGTATGTTGTATACAAAATAGTGATTTGGCGCATAGTTTTTTCTCATAGATGGTAAATGGTAGGGTATATGTTTTTGGTTATTTAGTTAGATGTAGGGTATATCTTGGCGATGTCGTTTAAATAATTGTAATTTAGTTAATATTTAATTAAATATTCATAGTTAAAGTTTTGTATGAAAGTAGGTTAATTTGGTGTATTATATTGCGGCCGTTGCTGGAACTAAAGCGTTTTGTGGTTGCTGTCCATGATTGTGTTGTCTATCATATTCACAAACCAGGCATAGAAAAATGGTTTTTGTGGTGTGACGTAGAAATACAATTGCGTTGAGAGTGTGAGAGAGAGTGAAATGTATATATGGTACTGGTACTACCTGCTGGCTGTCCCATTCGCACTCGCATTAAGTATGGCAATAAAGTTTAGCGCGCGCACACACATTTACATATACACTTAGACAGAATGTCGGGATGTCAGAAAAAAAGTATGCAATGAAATATGCACTGATCTCATATTTTGGTTTATTTGCTCTCTCTCTCTCTCTCTCCTTTTTTTTTTTTTGTTTAGTTTTGAGCATGGGTCAGTTGATGTGTTGTATTGAAAGTAAATGGTAATACGTGCGTATTAAATAATTAATAACGAAGAAAAAATGGTTAAAAATTCACGAAATGAAGAACAAGAAGAGGAAAATCATCGTCATCATCATCATCATCGTCGTCGCCGTCGTCATAGATATCGTCCATCAACTTTATTAATATTGCATTTATTATCTCGAATGTTTGAATTGATACGGAATGCAGCATCGGTTGCAGTTAATATGAGCATAACAATTGTCCGGATAACTGTGATTCGTCGCCGTCGGCATATGCGGTCTGCCAATTTGATATTAAATAATCCAATATCAAGATTGATTACTACATTTGTAATGTCACGGTTCATCAATGTACACAGGCGTACAAATTTATTGGATAATATGGCTGACATCAATAATAATAATATCAATGGCGACAACAACAACAACAATTACAACTATAATTATGTTCAACACTGGTCAGATGGGAATATATGCACAATCCTGTATAACGCAATTCATCGTCGTCATCGTCATTTGCGTATATTGCGTCCGAATGGTCATCTGGTAGTTATTATCATCACCGTCATCTATCGTCCGTTTGTCATTATCACCATAATTGAGCGTCCGTTTAATATGGATATGAACATCATAATAATATACAATTCATTGACTGGACTTTCGCACATGACAGTATTTATGCTACCTGGATTGCTTCGCCGTCTTCGTCTTCATCCAGCTGATATTCCACGTTATTTAAATAATGATGTGTAAATAATAATAATAATAATGTTATAGATAATTAAGTTAGTTAACAGAATGGATAAAAATGGAAATGAAAATAAATATGTTGAAATATGTTAGAAAAATGAAATGAAATATTGTCTTTTTATTTTGGTTGTTGTTTTTATATGTGGATTTTTATTTCAGCCAAAAAAAAATGAGAAAATTAAAGTTGGGCCAACATTTTCTATTGAATGTATGTATGTACATGTATGTATGTATGTATGTGTAAGAGGGTAGGCTTTATGTATGTACATGTATGTATATGAATGTGTGGGTTGGCTAGCTTGTTGTGTCAGGCATTCAGGGGAATCAGGAGATCAGAATATTTAGCAATAAGCCTTTTTTTTTGGTGTTTTTTCTGTTTTGTATGGATTTTCGGCTATTGGCTTGCGATTGGTTGTTTTTTGCGGTGATGGACAGATGGACAGATATGTCTACGACGTAATTTAAAAAAAAAAAGAATGAATAACTGTTTAGAAGTTTTGTGTAAGAACGGTTATGTGGACCAAATGTATCTGGTATGATCTGGTTATTGTTTACAAGTTTTTTGTGTAATTTACAGCTAGAAATGAAATGCATGTGCATATGTGTGTATTGTTGTATTGGTAATAGCGTGCCCTTCTATTTGATATTCAGATTTTTGATATACGGCCTTTGTGGGGTGGGTGTTTGGAGTAAGTTAGTTGAGTTGAGCGGTTAAGCGGTTTAAACGTGTTACGCGTGTCAAAGTTTTTTCATAAAAAGTAATTTTGCTGTGAAACATTTCTTCGCCGTATTTAATATACCGTGTGACCGTGTGACCGTGTGTACTGTACTGTACTAATAAAGTACCAAAAAATTTAAACAATGAAAATCAATATTAAAAAGTACAAAGAACAGTGATACAGTGAATACACATGCAGTTTAAACGACGACACAGTTAATTGCAAAAACGAATAGTATATTAAAAATATATATACTTTGTGATGTGTGTGTGTGCAATAAAAATTTAAATTCAATATCTGCGCAAAATAAAAAAAAAATTGAATTAAAAAAGACTATCACGTAGACAATATTCAACATCCAAAATTCAACAATTCAACAATTCAACAATTCAACATTCACCATTCAATATTCAACTTTAAATAAGACGACAAGGACAAGGAGCATCATCATCTATTTAAGAAGAAAATCTGGTGACGTACCAATATTCTCAAATTATTTTTTCCACTTTCACTCTCTATCTAACCCTTACTCACTTTTTCTACATCTATTAATCTTTCGCCTTAATACACAAAAACAATTTTTCCTATACTGACATACCTGACATTTTTGGACGAACGGAACGGAAAAAATTACGAAAAAGAAGCATTCCAATAAAATAGCTAGCGAAAATGCTAGCAACAATAAGAAAAATAGCAATAAATCTGATAGCGAATCCTCAACCAATTCGCTATCAGATGCTGATGTTGCTGCTGCTACTTCTTCTTCGTCATTATCATCATCATAGACGGCAACGACAATTAGAAGATTATCGCCAAAAGGGCAAAGTGCCATTAATAAAATAATACAAATGCTATCACAAAGTGAATCTGAAGACGAATCAAATAGAATTATTAATATTCTTGAACGTTCGCAATTGCCTCTCTGAGCCTCTAGACTCTAGCGTCATATTGCCAGGAGTCTCTCAAATAGCATCCCAAACTCTTTCCATACCTGCTTGTACTGAATTATCGGTACCTGCTACTGCCGCTACAACTACGGCCAATGTAACTTCACAAAGTCAAACTGTTGCTCATCCCTTGATTCAAGCTAATGTTCAACAACAACAACAACAAAATGAGCATAATAATAACAATACTGAATTACCGACGGCAAATGAACCGATTTTAATCTCTGATACATCAAACTCTTGTGATGCATCTGGCTTTCGCCAATTGGCCAATGCCAATGAAAATAAAAATGTAAATGAAAATGAAAATGATAATTTTATTCCAATCATAGCTAGGCCAAAACATAGTCTACCTAAATCAAACACTCAAAACGAATCAGTCAAAGTTTCAAATTCAAATTCACAAATATCAGCATCAAATTTTAAACAAAACTATCCAGGACGTGAGTCTGTAAGAGATGCGCGTCGGAAAATAGCTCGTGCCCAAATACGTTCAAATTCATCGATATCGCGTAGCGAACAACAAGATGCGGCCAGAATTATGAATCAATCAAATGATTCAAAGAAAGTCAATCAAATGATAGTCAAAATAGAATGGAAATAGATATACCAGATACTGACGATAGAGAGGACGACGACGAGGATATTGTTTATACAGTTGAGACGCCAATAGTCAATGAAACCGATTCAAATTCAAATTCAAATATAAATGATGGAAATAATATTGCCACCCCTGTTGTTAGAGCAAATGCAACATTAGGTAATAATCAATAATAACAATAGAGCCACTAATCCAAAAGCTAACCACAAATTTGGATAAAATATCATGGGTAATTTCTGATGAATTAATCAGAAAATTTAATAATGGCCATATCAAAAATGATACATACATTATTAAATTGGGTGGGCCCAATTTAATACGTTTCAATTCTCAATGCAGCGATACATATCGTGCACTAGTGAGTTTCTTTGCTAAAGAAAAATTGAATATCACACATACCAGCAGCGATCAGAGCGATCTCTTCGTATCGTCATACGTGGCATACAATCATTCGACGCCAATTGATGTGATTAAAAATGAATTAACCAAATTAGGTTTTTAGCATACGCAACATACATAAAATCCGACATTCAAAAATCATCACGGACAAGGTACATTCTCACCAAATTTATTTTTTATTGAGCTCGATCCGAATAATTTAAATAATTCGAAAAAAAAAAAAAAAAAAAAAAAAAAAACAAAAAAAAAAAACAAACAAAAAAAAAACAAAAAAAAAAAAAAAAAAAAAAAAAAAAAAAAAAAAAATTTAAATAAAAAAAAAAAAGAAAAAAAAAAAAAAATTTTAATTATTTAAAAAAAAAAAAAGACCGCTTTTTTTTTTAATTTAAAAAATTAATTTTTTTCGAAAAAAAAAGCTAGCTTAGTGGGAATGCTAAAAACCGTTAAAATTAGAACCATCTTAGCATTCAAACGATAGAGTACCCGATCTATGTATCGTCGGACAGGTGAATCTTTGAAGGGCTTCAATGCAGGCGTTGCCAAAATTTGTTCTATAGTGCATAGGTAAAAATCAATAGGTCAAATAAGATATTTTGTCCCAGATTTTGGCAGTTTTTGAGAAAACGACGCTAACGATTTTTTTTAGCTTTCAATATGTTGTAGTGTGTAAAATTTCCCGTTTTTTGATATATGACACAAAATTTTACCGATGGGTTTGGAAGATATTACCTGTTAACTGAATATACCTTTTACCTTTACACTTCTGCATGTACATATGCAGTAGCATGCATACAGCAGCAGCAAAGTGTCATAGCAGCCAGAGTTTGAGAGTGCTACTAGCTTTTGCGCTTGGCATGTGTGTTTTAAGGGAACCAGTGTTGGCAGACAGTTTGTTTTAGCTTGTACAAAAAATAAACAAACTTGATAGAATGAAATTTCAAAATTTCTGATATCTTATTCAAAAATTTCTGATATCTTATAAAAAAAACTTCTTTACGAGGTAAAAGTCTAGTGACGAAAACAGTTATATGCCCCAAAATTTCTGATATCCAATTTTGTGACGAATAATATTAAGTTTGACATAAAAATTATTTTAAAAAAAATTTTTGCATTCGGCACTGCGCAAAACATTGAGTTTTATTTGGTATGAAGAAGTGAGACATTTTGGCGCAATGTGCCGAGTGCCAACATTTTTTTTAAAATAATTTTTATGTCAAACTTAATATTATTCGTCACAAAATTGGATATCAGAAATTTTGGGGCATATAACTGTTTTCGTCACTAGACTTTTACCTCGTAAAGAGGTTTTTTTTATAAGATTAGAAACTACAGCTAATAATCAACAACAACAACAACAACAACAACAATCAGCCGAGGCTTTTAATCCTATTCCAATTATAGTTCGTATGTTGGAAAAACATTCGGCTATTATTGCTGAAATTCAGGCACATTTAAATGAATTACATAATCACCTTATGCCCGGTCAGCAAGTGCAGCGAGAAGCTATCGTGCCTCCTACGTATGCTTCAATTACAGCTAATACAGCAAATAGATTGCAGCAGTCGCTGCCTTTAAATTCAAATTCAAGTCAAAATATAACTAAATGATTGGCATCCGAATAGGTATATGGAATGCGAATGGCATTTCTATAAAAACAGATGAATTAATACAATTTTTAGCATTAAATCATATTGATATTATGTTATTAAGTGAGACACACTTAAATCATAATAATCATATCAATATTCCCGGTTACGATACAATAGTTGCAAATAATCCAAAGCGTAGACTACGCATTGGCGGGGCAGCAATTATAATTTCAAAAACTTGCGCATATCAAGCTCTTCCCCCCATTTCGGAGACATATGTTCAAGCAGCCAGCATTTCAATTCCCACCGATTTGGGCCCAATACGCATTGTTGCATGCTATTGGCCGCCAGGCGATAGGCATGTCTTAACAAATGATATATTTCAAAAATTTCTAAATCAAATTGGTCCAAATTGTCTAATCGGTGGCGATTGAAATGCAAAAGATCGGCTATGGGGTAATACTCGTAGACGCCAGCGTGGCAAAATAATTTCAGAAAATATCCTATCCTCTGCTCAATTAAATGTTTTAACCACAGCCGAGCCGACACATTTTCCAAATAATGGCAATACTCCATCGGTAATTGATTTTGCATTATTAAATGGCATTTCTCCCAAAAGATTTAATATACGTCGTCAGATGGACTTATCTAGTGATCATGTTCCGTTGATAATTGATTTTAATATCTCATCACATTTAACAATAAATCCAAATAATTATCGTCTTTTAACGCGTCACTCGAATTTGAAAAAATTTCATCATCATCTCAATACAGAAATACATTTAAATATTGAAATTAAATTAACCGATGACTCTGACGATATGTTAAATGTATTTACTAATAAAATCTATGATGCAGCAAAATTGGCAAATTCAAATCAAAATCAATATCAAAATCAAAATCATAATAGAAATCGTCAAGCTCCAGATTTCTCGCGTCCACCGCTTAAGGCCGAGATAATTGATATGATTAAATTGAAATGTAGATTACGTAAACGATATACTCGTACCAGGCATTTCGATGATCGTCTGGCATGGCAACAGGTCAGTCGTCAGTTGGGACAGAAATTACAAAAGACAAGATCAGATCATTTCAATACAATATTAACAAATGCAGATCCAAATAAAAAGGGCGGTTTCAATTTATGGCGTGCATGTAAGGGCCTTAAAGAGCAGCCTCACAAGCATGTACCAGTTAAAAATCAACAAGGCATTTGGTGCCAGACAACCGATGAGCAAGTCGAAGCATTTGCCGATGAGCTTGAGAATAGATTTAAACCATTCGATATTAGTCCCACTGAGCATGTAGATATGGTGAAAAAATCATTATCTAATCAACAAATTCAAACAACATATTTAGATCGAAATCTTAGACATGTAACAAATACTGAATTAGAGACACTTGTAAAAGAATTACAAAATAATAAAGCACCTGGCAATGATCGAATCGATAATTTTATTATTAAATCTTTACCAAAACGTGCCATTTTATTTTTGGTAAATTTCTTTAATTCCCTGCTACGTCTTCGCTACTTTCCTATGGCATGAAAATGTGCAAATATCACAATGATACCGAAAAGTGATAGTAAATCACTATCAAATATAGAAAATTATAGGCCAATTAGTTTGCTACCTTCAATATCAAAACTGTATGAAAAAATAATCTATACACGTTTAAATAATCAAATTGAAACGAAAAATATAATACCAGATCATCAATTTGGTTTTAGAGAGGGCCATAGTACAATACAACAAATACATAGAATAGTTCATCATATAAATACTGGCTTTGAAAATGGTTTAAGCACATCGGCAGTATTTATTGATATTGCTCAGGCCTTTGATCGTGTGTGGCACGATGGCCTATTATACAAACTTAGAATACAAATATCTCCTGCTCTTTATCAATTAATTAAATCATTTTTATTAAATAGATTCTTTGTTGTAAAAGATAGAGGCATAATATCTAGTAAAAGAGAAATATTAGCTGGCGTCCCACAGGGGAGTGTTTTGGCACCACTTTTATACAATATTTATACTCACGACATGCCAACAGTAACAACAACTAATAATAATAATAATAGAAATCAAAAAGATACTTTGACAGCAACATATGCAGATGATACGGCATTTTTAATTACCGGTCATATACCATATATCACACAAAATATGAAATTACACTTAAATAAATTTTTAAAATGGACTAATGATTGGAATATAAAAGTAAATGGCACAAAATCAAAACATGTTTTATTTTCATTACAAAATCGCATCGTTTGGCCAGACGTTGAAATGAATACAATTAAAATTCCCTCTGACAATAAAGTTAAATATCTAGGATTGCATTTAGATAGAAAACTTTTATGGACACGTCACATACAGATAACAAAGAATTCAATACTTTCAAAAATTAAAAAATATCATTGGCTCCTCAATTCCCGATCCCGCCTATCCCAATCCAATAAATTATTGATTTATAATCAAACAATCGCCCCCTCCTGGCAATATGGCATTGAGCTGTATGGCTGTGCGTCTGATTCAAATTTACGTTACATTCAAGTATGCCAAAATAAGGCACTTCGACTTGTGCTAGCATCACCATATTACGTTTCAAACAGGACAATACACACGGACTTGACAATTCCTTCTATCTGGGACAGTCTTAAAACTATTTCTTTGAGATATTGGGCTCGTCTACATGATCATCCAAATAGATAAACGCTTCCGTTACATCGAAACACTGGACGTCGCCTCAAACGGACTTGGCCAATTGAGCTTCGGAAACGTGAACCACCAGACAGAGAATATTAATCATACCCAATCATCACCATCACATCACCCGATCATCTCTTCATCTCACCGTTTCACCATCTACTGGCAATAAAACTGGCAATAAAACTGGACACGCAACCAACAACAATCACAAATATAATTATTTAATATATTTATATTTTATTTTTTGAATAATTTTATTCTAAAAACTCTCCATTTCTTATATTCCCCATAGATGGCATATATACAAAACGAATCAATGTCATCTGGAATTGAGAATGAGCCAGTCAAATCAAAAAACACCTGGACTTGCCACCAAAACCTACTACTACGTCACACGTCAACCTGGCTACCGCCAACCACCAGCAGTATCTTCAGCAACTTCACCAGCAGCAGCGGCGGCAACTACAATCGTCGCTGGACTCCACATCCCCATCATCATCACCAATAGCAGCGGCGTCTACAATCGTCGCTGGACTCCACATCATCACCCGCATCCCCATCACCATCATCAGCAGCAGCAGCATCGCTGGACTACCACATCACCATCGCCATCACCATCTTCATCCCCCATCAAACAATACGGCTGATCAACACACCATATGCCAAATCTCCGATACTTGCAGGCTCAAGGCGCACCAACGTCACGCGCTGAAGCCGCACCATCTACATATAGTTTATCAATATTTTAATAATCTTAATTTAGCCACCTAAGTTATTATTATGTACTAAACTATAAAAATTATACAATAAATCTTTGGTTAATGTCCGCCCAGGGCACTAACTGAAAAAAGAAAAACAAAACACACACACACACACACTTCTATTATATATGTTAGAAAATATTATAATAATTAATTTATAAGTTTGTTTTTAATTTGAAATATTTTACTTTGTTATTTTTAAAATAATGTTTAATAAACTAGTATTGTTAACATTGAAAAACGAAACAATATTTGACTTTTTATTTGAATTGTTAGGAAAATTGATATAATTATTGTTCATTTCAGATAGATATTAATTGTAATTTTTACTTGAACTTGTATATGGATTGTCAATATACATATACATATACATATAAATAGGAAAATGATATAGAAAATTGTCAATATAAATGTACACGGTTTTTAGCACAGTCGACAGTAGGTCGTCGTTTTGTATGAGATTTTGAACAGAATTTAGCATTTGAAGGATAATTTTTTTAGAAAATGTGTAAATAAATTGTAATATATTATTAGGTTTATTGAAAGTTGTATCAAATATCTTGGCAATTGTGTAAAAATAATTAGAATTTAGTTAATATTTAATAAAATATGCATACTAAATGTGTTGTGTAGTATGTGCGTATGTTGTAGAAAATAGTGATTTGGCGCATAGTTTTTTCTCATAGATGGTAAATGGTAGGGTATATGTTTTTGGTTATTTAGTTAGATGTAGGGTATATCTTGGCGATGTCGTTTAAATAATTGTAATTTAGTTAATATTTAATTAAATATTCATAGTTAAAGTTTTGTATGAAAGTAGGTTAATTTGGTGTATTTTTTTGCGGCCGTCGCTAGAACTAAAGCGTTTTGTGGTTGCTGTCCATGATTGTGTTGTCTATCATATTCACAAACCAGGCATAGAAAAATGGTTTTTGTGGTGTGACGTAGAAATACAATTGCGTTGAGAGTGTGAGAGAGAGTGAAATGTATATATGGTACTACCTGCTGGCTGTCCCATTCGCACTCGCATTAAGTATGGCAATAAAGTTTAGCGCGCACACACATTTACATATACACTTAGACAGAATATCGGGATGTCAGAAAAAAAGTATGCAATGAAATATGCACTGATCTCATATTTTGGTTTATTTGCTCTCTCTCTCTCCCTTTTTTTTTTTGTTTAGTTTTGAGCATGGGTCAGTTGATGTCTTGTATTGAAAGTAAATGGTAATACGTGCGTATTAAATAATTAATAACGAAGAAAAAATGGTTAAAAATTCACGAAATGAACAAGAAGGGAAAATCATCGTCATCATCATCGTCGTCGTCGTCATAGATATCGTCCATCAACTTTATTAATATTGCATTTATTATTTCGTTTTTTTTTTTTTTTTAAATATGTGTGGGCCTGTTGCTTGCCCACATATAATCATGTTACATACTTAGTATGTCATACAAAACCTATGCCTGTGTAGAATAGTTTTGCCCAATATATTTGGCTGGTTTTGTGTGTGTTCATCACCAACGCCCTCGAGGGGACCACGTGATAATATGCGGATAAAGATATTTTACCTGTATATGCATATAATGGGCTTAGGGGTTAGTATAGAGATAGAATTAGGTTGTACTATTGGTAAGCAGCTAAAGCTGACTTACCAGAGGTTTTCATATTTATATAGAAAGAAAAATGTGATGAAATATTTAAATGTTCATGTATTTAAATGTTAATATATTTATATGTTAAGTTGAGGTTATCCAACAAGATGAGGTTCCTCTTGCTCGCTCTTGGCGGCGGAGTGAAGAGAATGACCTGATCTTCGACCTCAATGGGGAATTTTTTCTAGTGGGCAGTTTGCCGTAATTGGGGCTCAATAAAAGAAACACTGGGCGGTCTCGACAACTGGCACTTTTGCCGACTGCCTTCGGCTGGCCTTTTGAAGAAAGTTGGAGCCGGCTCACCAGTAGAGATCTCCTCAAATTCTCTAAGAAAAAAACGGTTCGGTCAGAACAAATTCGGTTTTCAATATTTCCTCCATTTCGACATACCTTTAGTTGCTTTACAGCGCTGCTCGCGATGAAAAATAATTATTGGCAATTAATTGCCTCGTGGTGATTAAAAAAATTTTTCTAATAAAATTTATACATGTGCAAGATGCACTGTCCACGAAAATTTTCAAAGAGGGTTAAGCGGAAATGCAGTCGCAATGAGGTCGCAGCTGATAGCGATAAACAAAAGCTGGCTGCTATGAACAAAGTTTCGTTCAAATTCAAAACGCGCGCTCAACGGCCGTTACACCACCCGATAATATCCCACCGTTAGACGGGATATTAGGGGGAATTAGACTCGAATATCTTTAGCGTGGAAGGTGCCAACTTCTTTTCCTTGCATATTCTCAAGTGTATAAAAACAATTGCCTAATTTTTTTCGAACGCGATACTTAATAAATTGCGGGGCCAATTTTGCATTATAATTTTGGGAGAATTTGCTCAGTGAGAAATTGCGTCGAAATACCTCCTGTCCTTCACGAAAAGATACTGGATTGCTACGAAGATTATATTGAGCAACGTTTCGTTCGTAGGCTTACTGAATATTGGTCTGTACGTCTTTTCTTAATAGGGCTAGATTATCGGATCGGGCTATAGGAGTTATCGGGTCTTCTAATAAGGACAACTCCTTAAGCAGCTTATAATCGCTGCCATGAGTTATCATATCCAGTCCAAAAAGGACTCGAAATGGGGAGCAACCTAACGATTGGTGTAATGATGACCTCAACGAACATGAAATGCCTGAAAGATGTTGATCCCAAAGAGTCTGATCAAGTTTTAAATATGACCGAATGGCTGCCAGTAAGGAACGATTCACTCGCTCGGCTGCATTGCTCTGCGGTGAATATAAGGCAGTGTAAACATGCTTAATTCCAAGCTCCGTTAAAAATGCATTAAACTCCCGGGCCTTAAACTGAGTTCCATTATCGCTTACTATAGTTTCAGGCACCCCAAACGAATGAAAAATTTGTTCCAAGAGAAATTTTTGCACAGCCGCTGATGTGAATTTCTTTAAAGGATGTAGCCAATGGTACTTGCTGAAATGATCGAGAACTATTAGCAGGCCCACATGACCATTCTTGCTTCTAGGATATGGTCCTAACAAGTCAATGTAGAGCCGTTGAAATGGCCTACATGTTGGACTATGATTTCCCATTGGAGGACGAAGGGTATAATTTGGTGCTTTATTTTCTTTGCAGGTGTCGCAGTTTCGGATATATTCCCTGACATCTTTAGCTAATCCTGGCCAGAAAAGAGTTCGACGAATTTTCTCAATAGTTTTTTGTATGCCTGCGTGAGAAGAGGTAATAGTATCATGGGCTTGCCTGAGAACGTCATCAATTAGACTCTCTGGTACCCACAGTTTCCAAACGAATTTTTCTTGTGCTGGATCACCAGAAGAATGTTCCGTGCGCACATAAACAAACTTGTCGACTATCTTGATGTCTGGAAATTTTAGCTGATTCTTAACAATTTTATCTTTTAACTGTAGATACGTTTCATCCAAAAAGGCATCAGAATTTGTATCTATTATGGGACCCATCTCTAGTGTTAAAATTTCATTCTCTGACAGTCTAGAGAGAGCGTCGGGAACTATATGCTCTTTTCCTTTTCGGTGTGAGATAGTGAATTTAAATTGTTGCAATCTGAAAATCCACCGAGCCAACCTTCCAGATACATTTTGCTGGCGCATAAGCCATAAAAGGCTAGAATGATCTGTTACCACCTCGAACTCTTGAAGTTCTAAATAGCATCGAAATTTTTCTATGGCCAAAATAACTGCAAGACATTCACGCTCAGTAACACTATAGTTACGCTGTGCACGACTCAGTTTTTGGACATGAACGCAATGGGCTTTTCTTCGTTCTCATCCGATAATTGAACTAAAACTGCGCCAATGCCGAAATCACTGGCATCGCAATGTAAAAAGAATTTTTTCTCGAAATCCGCATTTTGTAGCACTGGCGATGACGTCAAAACAGTTTTTAGCTTGTCCATTGCTGTCTGCGCTTCTGGAGTCCAAGCAAACTTTTTTTTCGTCGACAACACATCGGTTATTGGACAAGTTAATTCGGCAAAGTTACTAATAAACCTGCGATACCAACCACAAACACCCAAGAAACCTCGCACTTGTTTGAGATTTTTCGGTGGTGGCCAGTTTAGGATGCAGGTTACTTTAGCAGGATCAGTATAAATACCTCCACTTCCTATGACGTATCCGAGATAATTGACACTTGTCACGCAAAACTGACTTTTGCTGATATTTAGAGTTAAATTGGCCTTTCTAAATTGTTCAGCAAGGCGAACTAATACAGCCAGGTGGGAGGGGAAATCTTCTGAGACAATACAAAGGTCATCAAGGTAGCCAAAGACACAATAGCGCAAGTCAGGTGGGATTATGTCATCCATTAATCTGCACATAGTAGATGGCGCATTGCAAAGGCCAAACGGCATGACCTTGAACTGATATAATGGCCTACCAGGAACTGTAAATGCAGTAAGAGGCTTTGACTCTTCTGAGAGCTCAATTTGCCAATATGCATCTTTTAAATCGAGCTTAGAGATGATGTTTGCTTTAGGTAATCTGGAAAAGATACCCTCGATGCTGGGAAGCGGATAAGCATCCTTTATCGTGGCATTGTTTAGCTTTCGAGCATCTAGGCACAAGCGCACTTTATTCGGTTTCACAACCAATCTCATGGGCGAACTCCATGCGCTCACTGATGGCTCAATCACATCCAACTCTAACATGCGATCGATCTCTGCATACAGCAGTTTCTCGACGGCAGGGCTCACAGGGTAAAATCTTTGTTTGACAGGTTTTGAGTCTCCTACTTCGATATGGTGCTTAATCAATGCTGTTCTACCTAATCCATGCGAAGCATCCGGAAAAAGCTGTTTAACTACATTTAGCTGTGCTACTTGCTGGCTATTCAAAGGGTAATCAGTAGTATCTTGGCTCTTATCTAGCACATCCTCGCCTTCGCATTCCACAGAACTTATTATATTGGGAGCCAGCTCAAAGGCTCTCCAAAAATCATGGCCTAAAATCAGATTCTGCTTTATGGAGGGGATTATGTACAATTTCAACGACTTGATAACGGATTTATATTTGACTGGTACTTCTAGCAGTCCAATAACATGTTGACTGTTTCCGTCTGCTGTCTTGGCATAGGATTTAATAGATTTAAATTCACACAACGCAGAGAAATCTTTTTGCGCAAGAGTAGAACCTATGCAGCTAATTTTTGCACCTGTGTCCAGCAGACCCAATTCTGTGTACGACAAAAAGGATACTTCTGCATAAGTGCGCATATCCTTAGGATCGCTAAATATAGTAGAAACTACATGTTTATTGTTTTGTTTGATATTGGCAAAATATTGTTTTAGTCGAGCCGTTCGTTTTGAAAATCCAGGTTTTATTTCGTTCCATATTTTGTTTTTAATTTCTAAATAAGTTGCTAATCTTTCTGGATACGGTAAAAATCTTAATTTATTTTTATTTGACTTTAAACTATTATGATCAAAAGGCTGAGATACAATCGGAGTACGAACGATACTATCGTTATCATTCGCAGCAATTATTGTAGGGGAAATTGGCTCTAAGCTTTTGGGGGCACCCGGCTGCTGCTGGATGCACCCTTCTGACGGTTTTCCGAGGCTCGTCGAATGCAAACTTGGCATTGAGGCTTATATACACTCGGAGCACCGCATCCATAACAGAAAATACGCCTATCGGCAAGGCAGTTTTCCCAGATATGGCCCTGCTCTTCGCAATTCCAACATTTTATATTGGCATGCGAACTACGAATAGCAGCAATATCTATCTCGGACTCTTCATAATCTTGGCTCTCTAATTCCTGGCAAGTCTCTGCAACTTCATCTATTTGTCGACGAGGAGGAGGGGGACGAGTCTTGTTAGTAGCTTCAGTACGACAACTGATTTCCTCTACTAAATTTTCACTCATTTGTACCAACCTACGGAGATGTCCAACAGAATGAATTGGCTGATACAAAAGCTTTTGTCGAGACTCGGGCAACAAATTATTTTTCAAAATTTCTAAGAGTTCTTCTTCTTCGATTTTGATGGCGAACTTATCAATAAGGGAAGCAACTTCGTCGTAAAAAAATACAAACGATTCCCCTGGCTTTTGTTTTCGAGATCTAATCATCTCTTTGCTCATAAATTCTCAGCGGTAATCCTTATATTGTTGGCGAAGTGAAGCACAAAATTCTGACCAAATTATGCGATCCACTTGTTTGTGGTATCGCCAATACCAGTCTCGGGCTTTTCCTTTAAACAGAACATGTAAGTGCTTACACAAAGCAATGAAATCGCTATCTAAAGTCTCATCTGTTAATGCCTTGACTCTATAGATAAATTCTTCTACATCTAGACATTCAGTAGACCCATCAAAGTGGAGATTCCACTTTTGCATGGTGTCTGCGATCTTTCGTTGGGCAAAAGAGGACGAACTAACAGGCGATACTCGACTTGGGGGTGGCGATTCCCTAGATCCAGATTGAGGTTGAATCTGTAAGGATGACATCACGCGACTGACGGTTTGCTCGATCATCGCTTGTATTGCGGAATAATCAATGTTTGCACTCTGAGATGCGTTATAGGATCGCGTTGGTCTTCCTCTGCCTCTTCCTCTCCTAGGAAATGTTGACTGTCTTGTAGCTTGTTCGGCATGATTGGTGCTATTGCTAGCATCTAAACCTGACGCGGGCACATCACTAATATTCAATGGTGGATCAGCTGGTTCGGTGGCTGTCTGATTTTGTTCCAGCGTTTTGGCCAAATGGCGCGTTACAGCTCTGGTAGCTGGAGACATGCGTCTGGCTGGAGGCTGTTTTGATTTTGGGGAACAATTACCAACAACTATCTTTAGTAAAGATCGATCAAGAACATGGCTGCAACTGAAACACTTGGCATGACCTTCTAGCCAATTTTTTAAACAAAGCTTGTGAAATACATGATTGTGTATTATTCATAATCTGGCTACATATACCACAAAGGCTTGTAGCATCTTCCACAGATAACTGTGATCCTGGAGGAGTATGTGTTAATGGCATAATAAAATGTATTTTAATTCTTCCTGATTTGTGACAACTCTGGTAGCATAACTAAATAGAAGTTCTCAATGTAATAAAAATACCTTAAATGAAAGCAGATAAATTTTTCCGGACTATTGAAACTAAAATGGGAATTAATTTGTCCTAATTAAACCTGTCTAAGTTAATAAACCGTGTTCGGCAAAGATATGCTAAGTCTGCATATTTCTAAGTTCCAGGCAACACTGTTAATCACTCATCCAAATTCACCCAAAACAAAAAAATTTTCCCACATGTAAAGATCTTGGTTTCCCTGCCAGTCAATATTTTTATCCAAACGATATCAATATTCAAAGCAATCAGTACTGGTAACTGATAGAAACAATCTATGGAATGTATCTCAAATACTCAGTATTCTGCAATTGATTGAAAAAGTATCTATAAAAATAATTATATTCACATGACAGTTTTCCAAGTCTTTACGAAGGCAAACGAGCATATGTTGGGGTACGATGGTATAGCAGGTGTTTTTGCTATATATTCTCATATATATTTTGACCCATAAATATAAATTAACTAAAGTTTCTCGGTCTCAGAATCTTATTGAAAATCCTGAGCATCGTAGACTTGATTAACAAAATTTATTAGATATTTTCCATCTGCGCATGCGGAAGATCAACAAAGCTAGTCCAATCAACATCAGCGTGCGCGACTTAATGCACATATATACGACTTTAATAATCCAAATAAATCCATCGCATGCCCCACGGTTCGGGCGCCAAAAATTATGTAACCGCATTGCTGGGGTAGAAGCAATAGCAGCGTTTGTTGACCAGAAATTATTATCAAATTGAAAATAATTTTAGCTGCATCTGCTCGAGATCGATTTGCCTGGCCGGCGGGATCCTCTTGTTCCGTAGCTCTTCCGGGTGGGGGGGTTCGTTGCCAAGCAGTCGATCATGCATACACAATTTTAAATTTTTTAAGATCCCTACAGAAACTACAAAGGAGCTTTACTCCAAAAATCATCAAACTAAAAAAATTAGCCAACAACTAAATCGCAAAACAGGGGGAAAGCTTCCTTAAAAGATTTTAATATACATTGTTGGCGAGGCCTTAGGTGAAAATTGGCACTCGCGTCATAACCCACCCAACCTAGATCTTTAATTGTAAATATTTTTTAAAGATCCCCAAAAACGACATCGTCTACATAATCACGCTACCAGGTCACCAGGAAGAAAAAGTAAAAAAACTAGCAATTCATTTCAAACATTATAATTATTCAAGAACTTATAAAATAATATAGAAAATTCATTTCTTTGATTTTTGTGTACAATGTTACTTATTATAATTTTCAACACTTTTTATTTCAAGGCATATTATCAAAAAAAACATAATTAGAAAAAAATTTAGCATAATGAAGTTTAATGTGATTTCATGTTGTCATTTCTAAGTAGTGATTTCAGTTAAGTTTAATTTCGTGGCCGACAATTTCTCTCAGTGTAGCAAACTAACAAAACGCAGCAGCCAATAACAAACAGTTATATCTTAGATCTGGTAGACAGAACTTTTTTTTTCTTTTGTCTCCTTATCGATGCTTTTCGTGTTAGTGAAACAGTAAGTGACACTCGGTGCCAAAAGGGTGCACTCACTTTGCGAAGATCAAAAATATACTAGCTGCAGAAATAGTACAGCTATCACTTTAAATTCTAAGGTTAAGTCCAGGGATTTAACAATTTTTAAAAAATATTCTTAAAATTGTTTCACTTAATTGATTACAAAAATTCAGAAAGCAAGTTGCCTTTAAAAATTAATATTAAAAAAATTATATTTTAGCCTTGTGTGTGTGTGGCATGGATTTTTGCAATTAATTTAAGTAGCATTCAAATGTTATTTTATTTTAATTTTTCAAAATTGTTAAGGGGTAAATAAATTTTTGGGTTTTATTTTGTTATCTTCTTTGAGTCACTGTATCGGAATAGAGTGCAATATGGAACAGCTGATTCGGGTTAGCTGTATCAAACGGTGCTTTAAGCGGCCGATCTATTTTTCTTTGGCTTTAATGTTCTTTTCGAATGATTTAAAGCCACAGTTTTGGTGATCGTATGATTTAATTAAATTTCCAAAAAAATTATTGGAATTGTTTATGAACTATTATAATAGTATATAATATTAGATATATAATATTATAATTAAAAAAAAAAAGATCATTAGCACCAAAGCTGCGCTTAATAAATCGTGCAGCAAAATATAAAAGTGAATGTATTTACAACTTACATGCAATTTTCCAGCGATGAAAGGCCTTTCAGCGGGGTGTTTTTGCTGCTTTTTTTCTTTTTGGCTTTTCTTAAAAATGTTAATATTAATTCACGTTTATAGGTTTTGTGCACAAGTTATTTTTCTTTGCAGGGTAGATATAAGAATTCTTTTACGAACTATAGTTTCGTTTATTTTAATTTTGTTTTGTAAAGTTTTTTTTTTTTCTTTTTGTTAGTCACACCACTATTGCCGATACAATGATTAAAAAAAATTATAAAAAAATTTAGCAAGGAAAATTTGTTTAAAAAAATTGTTTTTTTTTTTTTCATGCACACACTTTTGCTTTCTTTTAATTTTTCTAATTCTTTTTCATAATTTTCTGATCTGCAAATTTTAACAGATTTTGGGGGATCTGCACTGAGCACTTATATACTGCACTGCACTAAGTTTTTCAGCCTGGCACATGTAACTCGCCTCCAGTGGATCAGCAGAAAAAAATAATTCCACCTGCCGGCAGATTCCGTTTCCCGGTGCGTTCAGGGACAAGTTGAGGTTATCCAACAAGATGAGGTTCCTCTTGCTCGCTCTTGGCGGCGGAGTGAAGAGAATGACCTGATCTTCGACCTCAATGGGGAATTTTTTCCAGTGGGCAGTTTGCCGTAATTGGGGCTCAATAAAAGAAACACTGGGCGGTCTCGACAACTGGCACTTTTGCCGACTGCCTTCGGCTGGCCTTTTGAAGAAAGTTGGAGCCGGCTCACCAGTAGAGATCTCCTCAAATTCTCTAAGAAAAAAACGGTTCGGTCAGAACAAATTCGGTTTTCAATATTTCCTCCATTTCGACATACCTTTAGTTGCTTTACAGCGCTGCTCGCGATGAAAAATAATTATTGGCAATTAATTGCCTCGTGGTGATTAAAAAAATTTTTCTAATAAAATTTATACATGTGCAAGATGCACTGTCCACGAAAATTTTCAAAGAGGGTTAAGCGGAAATGCACTGGCCTTTTTATAGGCGAGCAGAGCTTTTAGCCAAAGAAATATGAAATGAAGTTAGCTGCGCTGCCAGCGTGCGCGCAAGCGCTTCTATCGCAGCGACAGAATGAGGTCGCAGCTGATAGCGATAAACAAAAGCTGGCTGCTATGAACAAAGTTTCGTTCAAATTCAAAACGCGCGCTCAACGGCCGTTACAGAGTGTGTCCCCATTTGTGAGTCAAAACATTGAAAGTATAAAAATGTGGAGGTATTTATACATTCATATGTCTACCCATACTTGTGTTTATGTTTATATATTTAATTATTAAAATGTCTATATGTTTACCTATTTATATGTTGACATATTTACCTATTTAACTATTAATATGTTTATATATTGATAACATAATATATTTATATGTTCACATATTAATATATTTTTCTGTTTAGATGTTTATATGTTTAAGTATTTTGATATTTGAAAATTTATATATTTAAATATGAGTGTGTCCTTATTTGTGAGTCAAAATATTGAAAGCATAAAAATGTGGAGGTATTTATACATTTATATGTTTACTTATATTTGTGTTTATGTTTATATATTCAACTATTAAAATGTTTATATGTTTACCTATTTATATGTTGACACATTCACCCATTTAACTATTAATATGTTTATATATTGATAACATAATATATTTATATGTTCACATATTAATATATTTTTCTGTTTAGATGTTTACATGTTTAAGTATTTTGATATTTGAAAATTTATTTATCCCAACATGAGTGTGTCCTTATTTGTGAGTCAAAATATTGAAAGTATAAAAATGTGGAGGTATTTATACATTTATATGTTTACTTATATTTGTGTTTATGTTTATATATTTAATTATTAAAATGTTTATATGTTTACCTATTTATATTTTGACATATTTAAATTTATATATTTAAATATTTGTGATCAAAATATTGAAAGTATTAAAGTGTGGACATATTTATATGTTTATATGTTTACTTATATTTATGTATATGTTTATATATTTAATTATTAAAATGTTTATATGTTTACCTGTTTATATGTTGACATATTTACCTATTGATGTATTAATATGTTTATATATTGATAACATAACATATTTATATGTTCACATATTAATATATTTGTCCGTCTGGATGTTTAAATGTTTAGAATTTTAATATTTGAAAATTTATTTATTCATACATTAGTGCGTTTTTATTTGTGAGTCAAAACATTGGAAATATTAAAATGTGGACTTATTTAAATGTTTATATGTTTACATTATATTTATGTTTATATTTTTATATTTAATTATTAAAATGTTTATATGTTTACCTGTTTATATGTTGACATATTTACCTATTTAACTATTAATATGTTTATATATATTTTTTTTTTTTTTTTTCACAATATGTGGGGGCCTGTTGCGTACCCACATATAAAATATGTAATTTGACAAACAACTCCCCATATTTGGCTAGTTTGTTCTACTCTAATCACGAGCGCCCTCGAGGGGACCATGTGACGAACTATAATGCGATATTATGAAATTATATAGGTAACAGAGGGGATTCTTTTGTTAATGTATAACAAATGTTAGTAGGGATTTCCTTTGCTTTGATATTATTAGTTGTTAGTTTAATGGCTCAGTTTTGTTATTAAGTAGCAAGCTACTTAGTTTTATTTTTTAAGTATTTATTATACCTTATAGTAGTATAATTATATTATAGCTTATTAGTTATTAGCTACTGAAGCTAATTTTGTTATACCTTATAGTTGTATAATTATATTATAGCTTATTAGTTATTAGCTACTGAAGCTAATTTTGTTATACCTTATAGTTGTATAATTATATTATAGCTTATTAGTTATTAGCTACAGAAGCTAATTTTGTTATACCTTCAAGGAGTATATTATATTATATTATTATATTATAGCTTATTAGTTATCAGCTACTGAAGCTAATTTTGTTATACCTTTAAGGAGTATAATTATATTATAGCTTATTAGTTGTTAACTATTGAAGCTAATTTTGTTTTGGTTGTTTAGACCAACTATGTTCGGGGATTATTTTAAGTACCATTTTTCAGGCAAACGATATTATAGCTTTTACAGCCAATGATGCTTTTGGCTATTTAGACCATCTATAGTTGACCTATTTGGCAACGGATATTTTAGGGAGAATGTTATAGCTTGTTTTAGCTAATTATGTTTTGGCTGTTTAGGCCAAACAGCCGTCTATTCAGACAACTGATATTATATATTAAATATTAGGTATCAGTCATATTGGCCAATTGAGTTTGGGGAGCATAAGGACTGTTGCCTATTTAGGCGACAGAAGTTTATGCAGAATGTTAAGGCATATTGTATTATTGATATTCATGTTTTGGCTATTTTAGGCCATCTGTAGTTGACCTTTTGGCAACGAATGTTTTGGGGAAAATGTTATAGCTTGTTAAGGCTAATTATATTTTGGCTGTTTAGGCCAATCAGTTGTCTATTCAGACAACTGATATTATGTAATATATATTAATCATTAAAGCATGCTTTAGCTAAAAAGAGGAGGAGATCCCAGACAGAAGGATGAAGCGAATTATATGTTAAAGAATGTCAAAAAGTTGTTTGACTTATTATGGAAAGTGAAAATCAATGCTGCAATGTCTTTTTATGAGGTCCCGTTCGCCCAGACTGCTCATGACCAGTTTTACCTGGGCAGGGCTCTCGGCATCAGAACGGGGGGTCTCCTCCCTCTCCCAACAGCATGCGTCCACCTCTCGCAGATCACAGGAAGCTGAGAGAATCAGACATTGCAACAGATATGCAGAACTGGACGCTAGAATTGTAAGAAATCCTATGTCATCCCCTCCTTTAATCAGGGAAAACAATTGCAGGCGTGAATGAGCAGAAATCTATGTTATAGCCAATATAGCTAATTTTTGTTTTTGGCTTATTAGGCCATCAGTAGTTGACCTTTTGGCAACGGATATTTTAGGGAGAATGTTATAGCTTGTTTTAGCTAATTATGTTTTGGCTGATTAGGCCAATCAGCCGTCTATTCAGACAGCTGATATTATATATTGTTAATTGGTCATTTTGGCCAAATATGTAATTCATTATAGTAGTCTGTAACATGTATACATATTATTACATTTATGTGCTATTTTATTTATAGATAATTATATTGATACATCAACATATTCTTATGTCAATAAATATGTACGCTACATATTATTGAACATATTTTATCATATATATTAAGGTATTTATAGATCAACGTGTTTATATGCTTAGTTTTATGTAACATGTGCAAGTATATACACTACATATTTTTATAGTTATTTAGCATACATATTATGGAATTATATTCATACATCTAGCTGTCTGCATCATGCCCAAATAAACACTCTACATATTATTATAGATATTTTAAATATATACACCACATATTATTAAACATATCTTATTATATATTATTATATTATTATTATATTATATATTTAGGTATTTATGGATCAAAATATTTATATATTTAGTTTTTTGTGAGATGTAAACATATGTATACACTACATAATTTTATACATATTCAATATACATATTCAGGAAATTATTGGTCAACATACCATATATTTAGTTATTTGTGACATGTTTAGATATATGCTCTATAAATTATTATAGATATTCCAAATATATACACTACATATAATTAAAACTGTCCATAATGCATAGAAATAGCTTGACTCTTTGAATATTTTGAAATTAAATTTTTAACATGTTTTAACAAATTATTTACATATTTATTATATTTTTTACATATTTTTGTATTTTTTTAGCATATTTTTACATTTTTTAAATAAGAGTCAAGCAAAATCAAGCACTTAAACAATTTGGAAAACAAGCAAGTAGAAGAAAAAAATCTTTAAAGAAATTATTCATATTATTAAAAAGCAATTCGAATGGCAATTTAATGGCGGCAGTAGCAGCAATAAAAGAAAGATAATTAAAACAAAAACAATACTGGCCAAGAGAGCAAGAGACTCAGATTCAGACGGGATTGGTCTGAGAAACTAGTCACAGACATACACACACACACAGGCACATAGGGGTGCGTGCTATGCAGCAGCACAAACTGCGCCTGTGTATATGTATCAGCATGTCTGTATGTATTTTTATATGTATGCATGCATGTCCAGACAGTTTTTGATACTGCCACGGACATGCATACAATTGCAGATAACAAATTATAAACGAATTGGCCACTTTTCTAATATGTCACAGAAGACTCACCCTTGAACAAGTATTATTTATAATTACTAATACATATGAAAATGAATTCCATGAAATTTGCACCTCCTGTGTGCAAGCAGAGTCAGAAACACACAAAAATCCTCAAAGCAGGGGCACAGATCCAATATGTTGATTTGTATTAAAGTTGTGAATGTATTTACCAGCAAATCCTTATTTTTTCACTTGTTTATTTTAATCGCAGAAAATTGTACGTTGCAATAGCTTCTCAGATGACGCCGTAATGTGCAACCGCAGCCAAGTTCGCTCAATTGATCGCCGAATGGCGATATTCGATTGCATGTGAAGAGAATTGCAAAATGAATTAGTAAAATTATCGATAATATTTGGAGTAAATATGGATTAATTGATGTAAATCAATTATCAATTAAATTATTTTATTATTTTTTGAAAAATAACATGTAATATGATAAACATGTATAATGATGAAAATTTGCTTGTATTTATATTTATACGTATATTTATATTTACATAAACATATGTATTTGGAAATGTTTTTGCCTATATGGCAGAAGTAAATATATTTTTAGCGGGAATTATTCTAAGTGGGAAATTAAAACTGTCCATAATGCATAGAAATAGCTTGACTCTTTGAATATTTTTAAATTACATTTTTAACATGTTTTAACAAATTATTTACATATTTATTATATTTTTTACATATTTTTGTATTTTTTTAGCATATTTTTACATTTTTTAAATAAGAGTCAAGCAAAATCAAGCACTTAAACAATTTGGAAAACAAGCAAGACGAAGAAAAAATCTTTAAAGAAATTATTCATATTATTAAAAAGCAATTCGAATGGCAATTCAATGGCGGCAGTAGCAGCAATACAAGAAAGATAATTAAAACAAAAACCAATACTGGCCAAGAGAGCAAGAGACTCAGATTCAGACGGGATTGGTCTGAGAAACTAGTCACAGACATACACACACACAGGCACATAGGGGTGCGTGCTATGCAGCAGCACAAACTGCGCCTGTGTATATGTATCAGCATGTCTGTATGTATTTTTATATGTATGCATGCATGTCCAGACAGTTTTTGAGACTGCCACGGACATGCATACAATTGCAGATAACAAATTATAAACGAATTGGCCACTTTTCTAATATGTCACAGAAGACTCACCCTTGAACAAGTATTATTTATAATTACTAATACATATGAAAATGAATTCCATGAAATTTGCACCTCCTGTGTGCAAGCAGAGTCAGAAACACACAAAAATCCTCAAAGCAGGGGCACAGATCCAATATGTTGATTTGTATTAAAGTTGTGAATGTATTTACCAGCAAATCCTTATTTTTTCACTTGTTTATTTTAATCGCAGAAAATTGTACGTTGCAATAGCTTCTCAGATGACGCCGTAATGTGCAACCGCAGCCAAGTTCGCTCAATTAATCACCGAATGGCGATATTCGATTGCATGTGAAGAGAATTGCAAAATGAATTAGTAAAATTATCGATAATATTTGGAGTAAATATGGATTAATTGATGTAAATCAATTATCAATTAAATTATTTTATTATTTTTTGAAAAATAACATGTAATATGATAAACATGTATAATGATGAAAATTTGCTTGTATTTATATTTATACGTATATTTATATTTACATAAACATATGTATTTGGAAATGTTTTTGCCTATATGGCAGAAGTAAATATATTTTTAGCGGGAATTATTCTAAGTGGGAAATTAAAACTGTCCATAATGCATAGAAATAGCTTGACTCTTTTAATATTTTTAAATTACATTTTTAACATGTTTTAACAAATTATTTACATATTTATTATATTTTTTACATATTTTTGTATTTTTTTAGCATATTTTTACATTTTTTAAATAAGAGTCAAGCAAAATCAAGCACTTAAACAATTTGGAAAACAAGCAAGAAGAAGAAAAAAATCTTTAAAGAAATTATTCATATTATTAAAAAGCAATTCGAATGGCAATTCAATGGCGGCAGTAGCAGCAATAAAAGAAAGATAATTAAAACAAAAACAATACTGGCCAAGAGAGCAAGAGACTCAGATTCAGACGGGATTGGTCTGAGAAACTAGTCACAGACATACACACACACACAGGCACATAGGGGTGCGTGCTATGCAGCAGCACAAACTGCGCCTGTGTATATGTATCAGCATGTCTGTATGTATTTTTATATGTATGCATGCATGTCCAGACAGTTTTTGAGACTGCCACGGACATGCATACAATTGCAGATAACAAATTATAAACGAATTGGCCACTTTTCTAATATGTCACAGAAGACTCACCCTTGAACAAGTATTATTTATAATTACTAATACATATGTATATGAATTCCATGAAATTTGCACCTCCTGTGTGCAAGCAGAGTCAGAAACACACAAAAATCCTCAAAGCAGGGGCACAGATCCAATATGTTGATTTGTATTAAAGTTGTGAATGTATTTACCAGCAAATCCTTATTTTTTCACTTGTTTATTTTAATCGCAGAAAATTGTACGTTGCAATAGCTTCTCAGATGACGCCGTAATGTGCAACCGCAGCCAAGTTCGCTCAATTGATCGCCGAATGGCGATATTCGATTGCATGTGAAGAGAATTGCAAAATGAATTAGTAAAATTATCGATAATATTTGGAGTAAATATGGATTAATTGATGTAAATCAATTATCAATTAAATTATTTTATTATTTTTTGAAAAATAACATGTAATATGATAAACATGTATAATGATGAAAATTTGCTTGCTTGTATAAAAACAATACTGACCAAGAGAGCAAGAGACTCAGATTCAGACGGGATTGGTCTGAGAAACTAGTCACAGACATACACACACACACAGGCACATAGGGGTGCGTGCTATGCAGCAGCATAAACTGCGCCTGTGTATATGTATCAGCATGTCTGTATGTATTTTTATATGTATGCATGCATGTCCAGACAGTTTTTGAGACTGCCACGGACATGCATACAATTGCAGATAACAAATTATAAACGAATTGGCCACTTTTCTAATATGTCACAGAAGACTCACCCTTGAACAAGTATTATTTATAATTACTAATAAATATGTATATGAATTCCATGAAATTTGCACCTCCTGTGTGCAAGCAGAGTCAGAAACACACAAAAATCCTCAAAGCAGGGGCACAGATCCAATATGTTGATTTGTATTAAAGTTGGGAATGTATTTACCAGCAAATCCTTATTTTTTCACTTGTTTATTTTAATCGCAGAAAATTGTACGTTGCAATACCTTCTCAGATGACGCCGTAATGTGCAACCTCAGCCAAGTTCGCTCAATTGATCGCCGAATGGCGATATTCGATTGCATGTGAAGAGAATTGCAAAATGAATTAGTAAAATTATCGATAATATTTGGAGTAAATATGGATTAATTGATGTAAATCAATTATCAATTAAATTATTTTATTATTTTTTGAAAAATAACATGTAATATGATAAACATGTATAATGATGAAAATTTGCTTGTATTTATATTTATACGTATATTTATATTTACATAAACATTTGTATTTGGAAATGTTGTTGCCTATATGGCAGAAGTAAATATATTTTTAGCGGGAATTATTCTAAGTGGGAAATTAAAACTGTCCATAATGCATAGAAATAGCTTGACTCTTTGAATATTTTTAAATTACATTTTTAACATGTTTTAACAAATTATTTACATATTTATTATATTTTTTACATATTTTTGTATTTTTTTAGCATATTTTTACATTTTTTAAATAAGAGTCAAGCAAAATCAAGCACTTAAACAATTTGGAAAACAAGCAAGTAGAAGAAAAAAATCTTTATAGAAATTATTCATATTATTAAAAAGCAATTCGAATGGCAATTTAATGGCGGCAGTAGCAGCAATACAAGAAAGATAATTAAAACAAAAACAATACTGGCCAAGAGAGCAAGAGACTCAGATTCAGACGGGATTGGTCTGAGAAACTAGTCACAGACATACACACACACACAGGCACATAGGGGTGCGTGCTATGCAGCAGCACAAACTGCGCCTGTGTATATGTATCAGCATGTCTGTATGTATTTTTATATGTATGCATGTATGTCCAGACAGTTTTTGAGACTGCCACGGACATGCATACAATTGCAGATAACAAATTATAAACGAATTGGCCACTTTTCTAATATGTCACAGAAGACTCACCCTTGAACAAGTATTATTTATAATTACTAATACATATGTATATGAATTCCATGAAATTTGCACCTCCTGTGTGCAAGCAGAGTCAGAAACACACAAAAATCCTCAAAGCAGGGGCACAGATCCAATATGTTGATTTGTATTAAAGTTGTGAATGTATTTACCAGCAAATCCTTATTTTTTCACTTGTTTATTTTAATCGCAGAAAATTGTACGTTGCAATAGCTTCTCAGATGACGCCGTAATGTGCAACCGCAGCCAAGTTCGCTCAATTGATCGCGAATGGCGATATTCGATTGCATGTGAAGAGAATTGCAAAATGAATTAGTAAAATTATCGATAATATTTGGAGTAAATATGGATTAATTGATGTAAATCAATTATCAATTAAATTATTTTATTATTTTTTTAAAAATAACATGTAATATGATAAACATGTATAATGATGAAAATTTGCTTGTATTTATATTTATACGTATATTTATATTTACATAAACATTTGTATTTGGAAATGTTGTTGCCTATATGGCAGAAGTAAATATATTTTTAGCGGGAATTATTCTAAGTGGGAAATTAAAACTGTCCATAATGCATAGAAATAGCTTGACTCTTTGAATATTTTTAAATTACATTTTTAACATGTTTTAACAAATTATTTACATATTTATTATATTTTTTACATATTTTTGTATTTTTTTAGCATATTTTTACATTTTTTAAATAAGAGTCAAGCAAAATCAAGCACTTAAACAATTTGGAAAACAAGCAAGTAGAAGAAAAAAATCTTTAAAGAAATTATTCATATTATTAAAAAGCAATTCGAATGGCAATTTAATGGCGGCAGTAGCAGCAATAAAAGAAAGATAATTAAAACAAAAACAATACTGGCCAAGAGAGCAAGAGACTCAGATTCAGACGGGATTGGTCTGAGAAACTAGTCACAGACATACACACACACACAGGCACATAGGGGTGCGTGCTATGCAGCAGCACAAAGTGCGCCTGTGTATATGTATCAGCATGTCTGTATGTATTTTTATATGTATGCATGTATGTCCAGACAGTTTTTGAGACTGCCACGGACATGCATACAATTGCAGATAACAAATTATAAACGAATTGGCCACTTTTCTAATATGTCACAGAAGACTCACCCTTGAACAAGTATTATTTATAATTACTAATACATATGTATATGAATTCCATGAAATTTGCACCTCCTGTGTGCAAGCAGAGTCAGAAACACACAAAAATCCTCAAAGCAGGGGCACAGATCCAATATGTTGATTTGTATTAAAGTTGTGAATGTATTTACCAGCAAATCCTTATTTTTTCACTTGTTTATTTTAATCGCAGAAAATTGTACGTTGCAATAGCTTCTCAGATGACGCCGTAATGTGCAACCGCAGCCAAGTTCGCTCAATTGATCGCCGAATGGCGATATTCGATTGCATGTGAAGAGAATTGCAAAATGAATTAGTAAAATTATCGATAATATTTGGAGTAAATATGGATTAATTGATGTAAATCAATTATCAATTAAATTATTTTATTATTTTTTGAAAAATAACATGTAATATGATAAACATGTATAATGATGAAAATTTGCTTGTATTTATATTTATACGTATATGTCGGGTTAACACTATTTTCCGAATTATCTCCCATTATTAATATGGAGTTTTAGAGTTCGCTATGACTATTGTTTACGAGCTGTGCGCGTTATACGAATTCCCGAGAGAAAGTGAGTGCTACCTTTTCTGCGGTCAAACTTGTCAACTTCAATTGTCAAACATAATGACCCCGCACATTCTGAGGGCACTCCTTGCCGTCTCACTCACACTCTAGGGACTACGTCCAGCAGCAGCTCGGTCCATCTCACTCATTCGGACCTTTCTGACCAACTCTATTTACTGCACTCTTTTACCAACACTGCAGTAAATGACAAGACGTCATGACTAAGCAAATACACTAGGCTAACAAAGCCAACTCCAAGCATACTGAGGCTGCTATCAACTCGATAGCGCCACGACACGGCCATCCTGACGCTTACACGTCCTCGTGTACTCGTATAGATATCACGACGAATAAATAAATCTTGTACAGAATTTATTTCAAACATAACTTATTCGTTTTCTATTACATTCGCATTACACAAAATAGCTTCAACTTCTCTTTAAATACAATTCCAATACAACTTTGATTAGTTTCTAATTAACATATTTTCACATTACATCCGAATATTCTCATGTCAATTCGTTTCGATACCACTTATTACAATACCATTCACTGGTCTTCCGCCTGTATAACTCCATTGCCACACTCTTGGGCCTTCGCAAAACTTAGCGGCTATCTCATCGTTCCAACTGAACTCATCGTCTCGCCTAGACGGATACCACATCGCCACATCTGACGGATAACTCATCGTCTCCTAGACGGATACCACATCGCCACATCTGACGGATAACTCATCGTCTCACCTAGACGGATACCACATCGTCTTACTTAGACGGCTCATTCTCAGTCCCCTCTGGACTCTTAGGCAGGCTCAACTCTTCATTTTCTATGTCTAGCTCGTTTGGTACATGACCCTCTGGCATTTTTCGAATGTCTTCATGGCAGTACTTATATGTCCGTTTGTTTTTTAATGATTTCAACATATATCTGTCACCATCTAAAACCTCGGCTACCAAAAATGGTCCTCTAAACTTTGCATCTAACTTAGTCTGATGCCTCTCTTCATTTTTAAGTAGCACATAGTCTCCAACCTTGTGTCTCACAACCATCGCCTTACTTCTGTCGAACCTCGATTTATCATAAGAAGCCAAGGATTCCATGCTCTTTGTGGCTCTAGCCCTTATATTTTCTAAATTAATTTCGCTTTCTGTATCGCACGGTGGAACCAACCCTAAAGGACGAGCTTCTTTACCAACTAGCATCTCTAGTGGACTTGCTTTAGTTGCACGACTAGTTGTGCAATTCAGCGCAAGTTGTACCTCGCCAAGGGCATCTTGCCATGATCGGTGGCTCGATTCAACCGCTGTTAGCAAGTTTTTAAGGGTGCTCATTACCCGTTCTACTTGACCGTTTGCACGGCTCGCTCCTGTGGCAATTAAATGAAGCTTAATTTTTTGAGACGAACAGAACTCCGAAAACCTTGCGCTAGCGAAACACCTTCCCTGATCCGCAATGATACGCGTCGGTACTCCAAACAAAGAGACGGACGATTTAATGGCATTCACACAGCTTTCGGCATCTAACTTTAGAGTATGATGCAAATAAACGAATTTCGTGAAAGCATCAATCTGAACGATTACATACTCCTTCTGGTCGCTTTTACCACTTAGTTTTCCAGTAATGTCCACGTGCACGGTATGCCAGGGTACATTGATTTTTGGGATGGAATGGAGCTCTGCTTGAATTTTACCCGAAGAGGACTTTACAGAATTGCACGTAATGCAACTGTCGACAAATTTGCGAACATATTTGCTCATTTTATCAAACCAATAAAACTGGTAAACTTTATCGAGCGTCTTCATCCATCCCAAATGCATTATTGATTCATGTACTTGGTTTATCACTGACCATTTGAATGCACGGGGCACAACCGGCAAACAACGAGTTCTTCCATTCCTCTGGACTTTGCGATGTAACACTCCCTGCCTTAATTCATAAGTCTTAGCCAAATCTTCAGGAAGATCATTTGATTTTAATTTAGAGACAATGTTAACTAAATCAGAGTCTAATCGCTGTTCCGCAAGAAGCCAATCACTTGAAATTTCTGCTAGATTTACTCGCTTTTCGGGAATTTTACATATAGTTGAAGTGAAGTTTGACGGTAGAGGGTTTCTTGAAAAGAAATCAACATGAGCCATGCGCTTTCCCTCTCTGTATTGAATGTCAAAATTGAAAGATTGCAAATATGCCCACCAGCGGTGTACCCTAGGAGTTAGATCCATTTTGGTGCGCGAGGCTTTCAAGGAATTGCAGTCAGTGAATACCACAAACTCGCGACCAAGTAGATAGTGGCGAAAATGCTTCACGGATTCAACAACCGCCAAAGTTTCCAATTCGTAGGAATGGTACCTAGACTCAGCCGGGGATGTCGTTTTGCTGAAGTATTCTACTACATGGTTTCTATTGTTGATCCGATGTAAGAGCATAGCACCATATCCGTAGGAACTAGCATCGGTGTGCAACTCTATCGGATATTGTGGATCGAAGATCACTAGCACTGGCTCATCCGTGAGAATGGCTACGATTTTCTGTCGAACTTCCTCATGCTCCACATTCCAAGTAAAACTACCTTTCTCTGAGACAAGCGAATATAGTGGCCTCATTATTTGGGAGAAACCATGCACAAATTTACGAAAATATGAAGCCAGACCAATAAATTGTCTTACACCCGAAACGGATTGTGGTGGAGGCAAGGAACTTAAGGCAATAATTTTCCGTGAGTTTGGTCGTATTTCTCCCGCTCGTACCTCATAACCCAGATACTGAACAGCGGTCTTTAGAAAACTGCATTTTGTTACGTTAAAAGAAAATCCAGCTTCAGTAAGAACGTCAAGAACAATCTTTAACCTCTCAAAACCCAGCTCCTTTGTCGGTGATACTAAAGAAATCGATACTTTGAGTTGGCGGTCGAGTTTTTGTTTGCTCCGGTTAATAAATTGTTTTACCTGCTAATATCAAACAGTCAATTAACAAAAAACAATTAAACATCTAGTGGGTGTCGCCTAGTTTATGTTGTCAATGCAAACTTGTGGTGTTTTCGCTCATTTGATTTAAATTAAAAACTTTGGCAAAACTACATCGGCCATTATACATTCATTTATACGCGGTGTGCCATACATACAAACCACTTAATATACAAACAAAAATATCCCACTCAATATTGCAGACAATCATTTCGCTCAAACGAAAAACAAGACACAACAAGCAATATACAAAAATCACTATCACTCAATATCCCAATAATTACTCGCAACTTTCATATACACACACACAAACTCTTCAAGAACGGCAATAATCACTCGTAACACATACAAAAAAAAACCACTCAAATAATCAATTCACAATAGTCAATTCATTCCAACGTTGAAAATGACAAGCAAAAACCCTAAACGCCTGCGTAGCGAGACCTCGTCCACGGATATGAGGACCGGAAGGGTGTCCGATATCGCTGCTCCATCACCGCAGCTCATCCAGCTGATTAATCAGCGTTTTGACGAACAGGCTGAGCATATTAGCACAAGCATGCGTGATGCTGAAGCTCGCATTCTTGTTGTACTCAATGACAAGTTGAGTGGAATGGCAACGGAGCTCGCCCAAATGGCTCAGCGAGTTCATCAACTGGAGAGCGACGTCTCCGATGTTCGAGCACTGAAGGAGCACGTGGCGAATTTGGAGGCCAAGCTGGCAGCGAAAATAGAGCATGATGCAAATGCAAATGTTTTGCGCATGCATGGCATACCACAACATGAGGGTGAAAACTTAAAAACACTTTTCAACTCAATGTGCTTCTCGCTCAACATAACACCACCACCAAAAATTAAGGAGATTTACCGACTGCGGCCGCGTTTCCAGACTCGATCTGTTCTGGACCCGATTGCGAATTACGAAATTTTTAAGAATGCTCTAAAGCTCAAAAAGAAGAAAACTCTCTCTGCTGTGTTTACGCGCACCGCTCTTGTGTACGTCAAACTAAAGGCGGGGGGGAGTATACCTGCATTAAGAGTATGGATGAGCTTGATGCTCTTGTAAACATGTGCCATGATGATAGCCGCTCTCTTGAGTTACACTCTTCGTCTGCCGATGCTGCATTTACTGATAATAATCTTTTTCGTGCGTAAGCAGTTCTTGTACACTATTGAAATGCCGTATTCCTTTTATTCCTTTTATTCTTTTTATTATGTTTATTTGAATCTTAGCTTTAAGCCTAATTTAATTATCTATCTCTTTCTGTGTAAATGTGTTCATTGTATGGTGCTTTATCTTAATTTTTATTATTGTTTTGTTAGGTGCGTTAATTTGTATCGTTTGTCAAATTTAATTAAATGCAAGCCGATTTAACTGACCCCAAGGCGAACAGTCATTCAATGATACGAGTTCTGTGTAGGCAAAAGAATGGATTAAACATATGCCATATTAATGCTCAGAGTTTAAGTAGGAAGATGGATGAATTTAGATATATTTTTGAAAATTCAAATGTTGATGTTATATGTGTATCCGAAACATGGTTTTTGTCTGAAATATCTGATTTGTTAATATTATGTAGTGGTTATGTTGTTTATCGTGCTGATCGGGAGGGGCATGGAGGGGGCGTGGCAATATTTATTAAAAATACTCTTAAGTCCAAAATCGTTGAAAAGCATAATGACGGAAGTCCCGTGGAGTTTATGTTTGTCGAGATAAGCTGCTTTAAATATGAACATAAAATACTTATTGGCTGTGTTTAACGTCCTAATCGATCTGTTGACTACGACCTTTTTTTATCCTTAACATCTAGATTATCCATCGAATACCTGAACATTGCAATTTTGGGTGACTTCAATAGTAATTTACTTTCTGAGAATCATCTCATCGATAACATGCTAACACTTGGACTTAATGTTGTGAACTCCACCATGCCGACTCACTTTACTAGAACCAGTAGCACTCTTTTAGATGTTGTGTTTGTCAATGACCCTCTTAAAATTCTACTTTATGACCAAATCTCTGTACCTGGCTTCTCCAAACATGATCTTGTTTTCTTGTCTTATGATATATTCTATAGTAATGCTGAAAAAACGATTACATATAGGGACTATAGAAACTTGAGCATGGACCACTTGAATGACGAATTTACTAGATATAATTGGAATAGGATTTACAATATGACCTCAGTTAATGACCAAGTTAATTATTTGCAATATAACATTCGCAGTCTGTATAATACCTGTGTCCCACTGAAAACTAAAATTATCAAGCCTCATGAAAAACCATGGTTTAATCATAATATTAAAAGTGCAATAATAAAACGAAACGAGGCTTACGCTAAATGGAAGAGATTCAAGACAGCTTACTCTTACGAGATTTTTAGACGTCAACGAACTGCAGTGATGAAATTGATAAAATCTGCAAAATGTGCTTTTTACTCTGATAAATTTAATAAATCAACTACTGCAAAAGTAAACTGGAAAACTATAAAGGAAATTGGGATAGGGAAACCTAAAACAGCTCAAAATCCTCTTATAGACTTAAATGAACTAAACGTAAAATTTGTTGATTGCCATGTATCTGAGATTACTCACAACGATTATCTTAACTGTGATCCACTAAACTGTGATATTAGCTTTAGCTTTATGTGCGTAAACAAATATGATGTCCTTAAATCTATGTTAAATGTTAAATCAAATGCAGTAGGCTTAGATGAAATTGACCCCAAATTTGTTAAAATAATACTTCCTGACATAATAAACTTGATCACACACATATTTAACACTGCTCTCACAACATCGGTCTTCCCCACAGAATGGAAGTTGGCTAAGATAATCCCAATCCCTAAAACTAATGGAGAATTTCGACCTATTTCTATTTTGCCATATTTTTCTAAAATATTCGAGAGCCTAATGGCAACACAAATTAATGATTATATGGTAACTAATAGACTCATCAGCAATAAGCAGTTTGGGTTTCAAAAGAACAGGAGCTGTACAACTGCAATTCTAAATATTGTCGAAGATATTAGACAAAGTATGGATGATGGATATGTAACGTTTCTGACTCTGCTCGATTATAGCAAAGCTTTTGATACTGTAAACTACGACATTTTATGCACAAAAATGAGAAGGATCTACAATTTTACTAGTACAGCCGAGTTACTCTTAGAGTCATACTTAAGAAATAGATCTCAATCCGTTGTCACCATGTCGAGTTCATCGTCCTTTCTTCCTATTAAGCGTGGCGTCCCACAAGGGTCAGTTCTTGGTCCTTTACTGTTTTCTTGTTATGTCAATGACCTGCCTGATGTTGTCTCTGAGTGTAATGTCCACATGTATGCTGATGATGTTCAAATGTATATGTGTCGTCCTTTGTCCAGAATAAATGAATGTATAAATGTATCAAATAGAGCGCTCTGCAATATTAGCGAATGGTCAAAGAAAAATGGACTAGGACTAAATTCCGCAAAATGTAAATGCATTGTGATTTATAAGAAATCTATTAACACGCAACTGTTGGGAAAATTAAAAATCGAAAGCAGTGAAATCGACTATGTAGATAAAGTCACAAACTTGGGTTTTGTTTTTAATAAAACTCTTAGTTGGACTGACCACATAAGCAGAGCTGTAGGCAGAACCTACGCCTCTCTTCGCATATTATACCTGACGCAGCACCTCTTACCAGAACATATTAGACTCCTTATTGCTAAGACCTACTTGACATCAGCACTTTTTTATGGAGTTGAGGTTTTCTGCAATACTGACTCCATCAGCAAGCGAAGACTTAATGTTGTATTCAATAACATATTCGCTCAAAATTTATAACATTAGACTAGAACACTGGATAAATCTCAGAGCATTAATATTGTTACATAAAATAATAACCACAAAAGAACCGAGCTATCTCTATGAAAAACTGAACTTTTCTAACTCACGACGAACAAACAATATCATAGCTATCAGACATCGACTATCCTCGTCAGAAAAACATTTCTTTATACATGCTGTTCGCCTTTGGAATAATATACCACATGACCTTAAAATAATTAGAAGCGCGCCTATTTTTAAACGTAAGCTTTTTATGCACCTACAAAATCATATATAGATATTAATCACAAGCAATTATAATATTATTTAGAAAAATTTTAAAAATAAAAAAAAAAAAAAAAAAAAAATAAAATAAAAATAAAAATATAAAAATTGTATCTAAAAAAATTATATTAATTAAATCAAAATCAAATTTTGTAATATTAATCTTAAGTTACTTTAGAATAATAGTATTTTACAACCGCCTGTAGTATTAATTGTGACTAGTGTCATAATCATAAGTTCTTTACAACTTGTAGCACTAGGATGTTAAATAAATAAATAAATAAAAATAAAAAATAAATAATATCATCCATGTAAACAATTACATATGAGTGACCAAGATCTCCCAGTGCCTTATTAATGGCGCGCTGAAAAACAGAAGGCGCATTTTTAAGTCCAAAGGGCATTGTCACATATTCGTATTGGCCGTCAGGCGTTACGAAAGCAGTATATTCTATGGAATCTGGATGAATTGGTATTTGGTGAAAACCACTTGCCATGTCTAGGCACGTAAAATAATTTGCCCCACGCAGTCTGGCAATTTGATCACTAATTAACGGCAACGGATACTTGTCTGAAACTGTATTCGCATTTAATGCTCTATAGTCGACGCAGAGACGATCAGAACCATTTTTCTTCTTTACAAGAAGCATAGGACTAGCAAAAGGAGAGCAACTAGGCCGAATAATATTACACTCCATTAATTCCCTCAATCTAGCTCGAACGGTTTCTCTCTCATCAGGACTAAGTCTATATGGCCGCCGTTGCACCGTTTTTGTATGGTCAACTAAGCGAATTACCATTTCTCCTGTACTAACTCGTGTGCGAGGAATCCCTTTAATGAAAGATGTAGAATATTTTTCAAGTAATTTAATTAGTTTATCTTTGTCATTTCCAATCATCTCAGTGTCAACGTCAATCAAAACGACTGTCTCTTCAGACACGGAACAAATATTAACCGATTTTGACTTTAAAACCTCGATCTTATCTGGTGACAGCATAACATTAAAACCCTGACTTAGAATCTCACGTCCGATAACAATATCATATTTTAGATGTTCATCCTGCACAACATGAAACAAGATTTCCAAAGTATTTTCGTTAATGACGACGTTACTTAAAATTTGCAACGTACTGTATATACCACCATCGCCTATACCCGTTAACATTACAATATTATTGAGGCGTTTGCCCGATAACTTATTGCTAATTTTCTCCCTGATTATCGAACATTCTGCTCCAGAGTCAAAAACAATCGGGTAGATCTCACCTCGCTGCGTCATGCTTCCCATTGGCTCCGACACAAAGCACTGGTTCACCGTTTTGTGTTGAATTGCTCCCTGTTTGGCTTTCCCGTTGTTCGAGCATTGGTTGGAGAAGTGTCCCGGATGGCCACACCGAAAACAGGTCACATTCGGCCTCTCACGCTGCGGTCTCGTCTCCTCAATTTGTCGCTTCTTAGCTCTACAGTCCGCCATTTTGTGTCCCGGTTTTTTACAAAAATGGCACAAGATGCTTGACGGTCTTGCTTTTTTGTGATCAGGTTCAGTAGTTTCCTCACGGGTGCTTCTACGCTTCTTGTCGAACGTAAACGCCTTTAACTCCATCTGCAATTTACTTCTGCTCTTCACAATCGAAGTAAAAATCATATGTTGCAATCGGCTGTCAAAATTAGCCATATGTGCAAGCACGGTTGAAACAGCTATCTCCTCGACACTCATATTTCGCCACTTCGTTGTTAACGACGTTACCAGACGACTCGCATATAATGCGTGACACTCGCTGTCAGTCGGGCGGCTGTTCAGCAAACTTAGAAACATGGCCGCCGGTGTCTCTTCATTTTCGTAGCGCTGAATGAATAATTCCTTGAACTGCTCCCACTTGATGCCGGGATATGATATTTGGGTTAGCCACTGCGAAGCGCTACCCTCTAACGAGTTGCTCAGGACCATGATGAGACGACTTCCTTCTAAAGGCTGCTCCGACAGTATGATGTCAGCAGTTTGACACCATTGAGACGCGTCCACGCCCTTAACCTCGGGATTAAATTTCGGCAGCGTGACGACTTTGCTTTGTTTTTGCACGTTAGACGATGTCTGCATAACTTTTGCGAGTTCGATAAAGTTGCGGTTCTGCATTTCAAGAATGACGCGCCACTGCTCCTCGGAAAACGTAGGTGGTGGCACCGATCCCACTTCTGATGTCGGGTTAACACTATTTTCCGAATTATCTCCCATTATTAATATGGAGTTTTAGAGTTCGCTATGACTATTGTTTACGAGCTGTGCGCGTTATACGAATTCCCGAGAGAAAGTGAGTGCTACCTTTTCTGCGGTCAAACTTGTCAACTTCAATTGTCAAACATAATGACCCCGCACATTCTGAGGGCACTCCTTGCCGTCTCACTCACACTCTAGGGACTACGTCCAGCAGCAGCTCGGTCCATCTCACTCATTCGGACCTTTCTGACCAACTCTATTTACTGCACTCTTTTACCAACACTGCAGTAAATGACAAGACGTCATGACTAAGCAAATACAATAGGCCAACAAAGCCAACTCCAAGCCTACTGAGGCTGCTATCAACTCGATAGCGCCACGACACGGCCATCCTGACGCTTACACGTCCTCGTGTACTCGTATAGATATCACGACGAATAAATAAATCTTGTACAGAATTTATTTCAAACATAACTTATTCGTTTTCTATTACATTCGCATTACACAAAATAGCTTCAATTTCTCTTTAAATACAATTCCAATACAACTTTGATTAGTTTCTAATTAACATATTTTCACATTACATCCGAATATTCTCATGCCAATTCGTTTCGATACCACTTATTACAATACCATTCACTGGTCTTCCGCCTGTATAACTCCATTGCCACACTCTTGGGCCTTCGCAAAACTTAGCGGCTATCTCATCGTTCCAACTGAACTCATCGTCTCGCCTAGACGGATACCACATCGCCACATCTGACGGATAACTCATCGTCTCCTAGACGGATACCACATCGCCACATCTGACGGATAACTCATCGTCTCACCTAGACGGATACCACATCGTCTTACTTAGACGGCTCATTCTCAGTCCCCTCTGGACTCTTAGGCAGGCTCAACTCTTCATTTTCTATGTCTAGCTCGTTTGGTACATGACCCTCTGGCATTTTTCGAATGTCTTCATGGCAGTACTTATATGTCCGTTTGTTTTTTAATGATTTCAACATATATCTGTCACCATCTAAAACCTCGGCTACCAAAAATGGTCCTCTAAACTTTGCATCTAACTTAGTCTGATGCCTCTCTTCATTTTTAAGTAGCACATAGTCTCCAAGCTTGTGTCTCACAACCATCGCCTTACTTCTGTCGAACCTCGATTTATCATAAGAAGCCAAGGATTCCATGCTCTTTGTGGCTCTAGCCCTTATATTTTCTAAATTAATTTCGCTTTCTGTATCGCACGGTGGAACCAACCCTAAAGGACGAGCTTCTTTACCAACTAGCATCTCTAGTGGACTTGCTTTAGTTGCACGACTAGTTGTGCAATTCAGCGCAAGTTGTACCTCGCCAAGGGCATCTTGCCATGATCGGTGGCTCGATTCAACCGCTGTTAGCAAGTTTTTAAGGGTGCTCATTACCCGTTCTACTTGACCGTTTGCACGGCTCGCTCCTGTGGCAATTAAATGAAGCTTAATTTTTTGAGACGAACAGAACTCCGAAAACCTTGCGCTAGCGAAACACCTTCCCTGATCCGCAATGATACGCGTCGGTACTCCAAACAAAGAGACGGACGATTTAATGGCATTCACACAGCTTTCGGCATCTAACTTTAGAGTATGATGCAAATAAACGAATTTCGTGAAAGCATCAATCTGAACGATTACATACTCCTTCTGGTCGCTTTTACCACTTAGTTTTCCAGTAATGTCCACGTGCACGGTATGCCAGGGTACATTGATTTTTGGGATGGAATGGAGCTCTGCTTGAATTTTACCCGAAGAGGACTTTACAGATTTGCACGTAATGCAACTGTCGACAAATTTGCGAACATATTTGCTCATTTTATCAAACCAATAAAACTGGTAAACTTTATCGAGCGTCTTCATCCATCCCAAATGCATAATTGATTCATGTACTTGGTTTATCACTGACCATTTGAATGCACGGGGCACAACGGGCAAACAACGAGTTCTTCCATTCCTCTGGACTTTGCGATGTAACACTCCCTGCCTTAATTCATAAGTCTTAGCCAAATCTTCAGGAAGATCATTTGATTTTAATTTAGAGACAATGTTAACTAAATCAGAGTCTAATCGCTGTTCCGCAAGAAGCCAATCACTTGAAATTTCTGCTAGATTTACTCGCTTTTCGGGAATTTTACATATAGTTGAAGTGAAGTTTGACGGTAGAGGGTTTCTTGAAAAGAAATCAACATGAGCCATGCGCTTTCCCTCTCTGTATTGAATGTCAAAATTGAAAGATTGCAAATATGCCCACCAGCGGTGTACCCTAGGAGTTAGATCCATTTTGGTGCGCGAGGCTTTCAAGGAATTGCAGTCAGTGAATACCACAAACTCGCGACCAAGTAGATAGTGGCGAAAATGCTTCACGGATTCAACAACCGCCAAAGTTTCCAATTCGTAGGAATGGTACCTAGACTCAGCTGGGGATGTCGTTTTGCTGAAGTATTCTACTACATGGTTTCTATTGTTGATCCGGTGTAAGAGCATAGCACCATATCCGTAGGAACTAGCATCGGTGTGCAACTCTATCGGATATTGTGGATCGAAGATCACTAGCACTGGCTCATCCGTGAGAATGGCTACGATTTTCTGTCGAACTTCCTCATGCTCCACATTCCAAGTAAAACTACCTTTCTCTGAGACAAGCGAATATAGTGGCCTCATTATTTGGGAGAAACCATGCACAAATTTACGAAAATATGAAGCCAGACCAATAAATTGTCTTACACCCGAAACGGATTGTGGTGGAGGCAAGGAACTTAAGGCAATAATTTTCCGTGAGTTTGGTCGTATTTTTCCCGCTCGTACCTCATAACCCAGATACTGAACAGCGGTCTTTAGAAAACTGCATTTTGTTACGTTAAAAGAAAATCCAGCTTCAGTAAGAACGTCAAGAACAATCTTTAACCTCTCAAAACCCAGCTCCTTTGTCGGTGATACTATCATAATATCATCCATGTAAACAATTACATATGAGTGAGCAAGATCTCCCAGTGCCTTATTAATGGCGCGCTGAAAAACAGAAGGCGCATTTTTAAGTCCAAAGGGCATTGTCACATATTCGTATTGGCCGTCAGGCGTTACGAAAGCAGTATATTCTATGGAATCTGGATGAATTGGTATTTGGTGAAAACCACTTGCCATGTCTAGGCACGTAAAATAATTTGCCCCACGCAGTCTGGCAATTTGATCACTAATTAACGGCAACGGATACTTGTCTGAAACTGTATTCGCATTTAATGCTCTATAGTCGACGCAGAGACGATCAGAACCATTTTTCTTCTTTACAAGAAGCATAGGACTAGCAAAAGGAGAGCAACTAGGCCGAATAATATTACACTCCATTAATTCCCTCAATCTAGCTCGAACGGTTTCTCTCTCATCAGGACTAAGTCTATATGGCCGCCGTTGCACCGTTTTTGTATGGTCAACTAAGCGAATTACCATTTCTCCTGTACTAACTCGTGTGCGAGGAATCCCTTTAATGAAAGATGTAGAATATTTTTCAAGTAATTTAATTAGTTTATCTTTGTCATTTCCAATCATCTCAGTGTCAACGTCAATCAAAACGACTGTCTCTTCAGACACTGAACAAATATTAACCGATTTTGACTTTATAACCTCGATCTTATCTGGTGACAGCATAACATTAAAACCCTGACTTAGAATCTCACGTCCGACAACAATATCATATTTTAGATGTTCGTCCTGCACAACATGAAACAAGATTTCCAAAGTATTTTCGTTAATGACGACGTTACTTAAAATTTGCAACGTACTGTATATACCACCATCGCCTATACCCGTTAACATTACAATATTATTGAGGCGTTTGCCCGATAACTTATTGCTAATTTTCTCCCTGATTATCGAACATTCTGCTCCAGAGTCAAAAACAATCGGGTAGATCTCACCTCGCTGCGTCATGCTTCCCATTGGCTCCGACACAAAGCACTGGTTCACCGTTTTGTGTTGAATTGCTCCCTGTTTGGCTTTCCCGTTGTTCGAGCATTGGTTGGAGAAGTGTCCCGGCTGGCCACACCGAAAACAGGTCACATTCGGCTTCTCACGCTGCGGTCTCGTCTCCTCAATTTGTCGCTTCTTAGCTCTACAGTCCGCCAGTTTGTGTCCCGGTTTTTTACAAAAATGGCACAAGATGCTTGACGGTCTTGCTTTTTTGTGATCAGGTTCAGTAGTTTCCTCACGGGTGCTTCTACGCTTCTTGTCGAACGTAAACGCCTTTAACTCCATCTGCAATTTACTTCTGGTCTTCACATTCGAAGTAAAAATCATATGTTGCAATCGGCTGTCAAAATTAGCCATATGTGCAAGCACGGTTGAAACAGCTATCTCCTCGACACTCATATTTCGCCACTTCGTTGTTAACGACGTCACCAGACGACTCGCATATACTGCGTGACACTCGCTGTCAGTCGGGCGGCTGTTCAGCAAACTTAGAAACATGGCCGCCGGTGTCTCTTCATTTTCGTAGCGCTGAATGAATAATTCCTTGAACTGCTCCCACTTGATGCCGGGATATGATATTTGGGTTAGCCACTGCGAAGCGCTACCCTCTAACGAGTTGCTCAGGACCATGATGAGACGACTTCCTTCTAAAGGCTGCTCCGACAGTATGATGTCAGCAGTTTGACACCATTGAGACGCGTCCACGCCCTTAACCTCGGGATTAAATTTCGGCAGCGTGACGACTTTGCTTTGTTTTTGCACGTTAGACGATGTCTGCATAACTTTTGCGAGTTCGATAAAGTTGCGGTTCTGCATTTCAAGAATGACGCGCCACTGCTCCTCGGAAAACGTAGGTGGTGGCACCGATCCCACTTCTGATGTCGGGTTAACACTATTTTCCGAATTATCTCCCATTATTAATATGGAGTTTTAGAGTTCGCTATGACTATTGTTTACGAGCTGTGCGCGTTATACGAATTCCCGAGAGAAAGTGAGTGCTACCTTTTCTGCGGTCAAACTTGTCAACTTCAATTGTCAAACATAATGACCCCGCACATTCTGAGGGCACTCCTTGCCGTCTCACTCACACTCTAGGGACTACGTCCAGCAGCAGCTCGGTCCATCTCACTTATTCGGACCTTTCTGACCAACTCTATTTACTGCACTCTTTTACCAACACTGCAGTAAATGACAAGACGTCATGACTAAGCAAATACAATAGGCCAACAAAGCCAACTCCAAGCCTACTGAGGCTGCTATCAACTCGATAGCGCCACGACATATATTTTTATCTTATAAAAAAAACGCTAAAATGTCTCAATTCTTCATACCATAATACCATAATAAAACTCAATGTTTTGCGCAGTGCCGAATGCAAAAATTTTTTTTAAAATAATTTATATGTCAAACTTAATGTTAATCGTCACAAAATTGGATATCAGAAATTTTGGGGCATATAGCTGTTTTCGTCACTAGACTTTTACCTCGTAAAGAGGTTTTTTTTATAAGATATCAGAAATTTTTGAATAGGACATCAGAAATTTTGAAATTTAATATTTTTTTTGGACAGTATGTCTTTATCAACTTTGTTTATTCTTTGTACAAGCTGAAACAAACTGTCTGGCAACACTGGTTCCCTTTACAAACACATATGCCAAGCGCAAAAGCTAGTAGCACTCTCAAATTCTGGCTGCTATGACACTTTGCTGCTGCTGTCCTATTCCAATTCGAAGTAAAATGTATATATATTCAGTTAACAGCTAATATATAATATGTTTTAAAACAATATAGCCGAAGGCCACGCCGCCAGTGCTATACCTCATAAGTTAGTCTTAGTTTTGTAAACTGTTCTAATTTTTCAATAATAATAATAATAATAATATGTTTTATCTGCCACAAAAAAAATTCACAACTTACAATTAGTAAGTATTTCCGCATGACGCTGCAAGCAGTGTACATACTGCATATGTACATTGAGAAGTGTAAAGGTAAAAGGTATATTCAGTTAACAGGTAATATCTTGCCCAAACGAAATTTGACGGCTATGTGTTATATGTCAAAAACGCGAAATTGAATTGCTACAACATATAACATATTTAAAAGTTATTTGAAACGTAGATTTTTCATAAATCGCCGAAATATGGGGAAAAAAACCTTATTTCACCTGAAGCTTTTTACCTGTGTTTTAAGCAAAAAATTTTACAGCTAGGCTTAAAGCCCTTCAAAATACATTTCCAACGATATATAGATCACATCTGTAGCTTCTATCGTTTGGATGCTGTGGCTTTTGGCGATTTACATGTATGTACATGTACATACTCCATATGTACATGCAGTAGTGTAAAGGTGAAAGGTATATTCAATTAATAAGTAATATCTCCCAAACCCATCGGTAAAATTTTTTCTATCATATATCAAAAAACCCGAAATTTTACACACTACAATATATTGAAAGCTAAAAAAAATCGTTAGCGTCGTTTTCTCAAAAAACGCCAAAATGTGGGACAAAATATCTTATTTCACCTGTTGCTTTTTACCTATGCACTTTAGAAAAAAGTTTAAAGGTCTGCCTAAAAGCCCTTTCCAACGATATATAGATCACGTCTGTAGCTCATATCGTTTAGATGCTATAGGGGTTTTAATTTTAGCGGGTTTTAGCGTTTTCCCGCTAAACTAGCTTTTTTTCGAGAAAGTCGTAGAACAAACGTTTCTAGATTTTTGATCAGGAACAAGTCCTCATTCAAACTTATAAGCTAAATCAACGCTTTGATACTAACAAACAAACAGACTGACTTTTCATCTCGTTTTGAGAAGGGCACCAAAAATTTCAAAATTAATTATCTTCTCAACCAGTGATCAGATTTTGATGATCAAGGTGTCATTCGACGCGTATTTTTGATTAGAATAGTAAAAAATTCAAAGAAAATTTAAAAAGGCTCCAACTGCCCCATTAGCTCCAATAATTTAAATTTTTCCCCTCCCACTTACACCTGTTTATCTCACGAACCAGGTGAGTTTCTAAAAGTCTTAGTATGCACATTTGTAAGTTAAGTTAATACCTTTCGATCGGTATATAACTCGACCTGATCGGACAGTCATAGCAAATTTTCCATTCTTCCTGTGTATATATGCTAGTCGCCTTCGCACCCTTCGTGCTGCTTTCGTCACTAGCGCGGACTGCCGTCCGCAGTGATGGGACAACATTTTGGCACCGACCATTGATATTTCGTCAATTATCAAAACTTTAAGATCAATAAATCTTGAACGGAGGGTATTTAATAAGTCGTCTCGAAGATTATTAAAGGAGGACGAAGATTGATTTAGTTTAAGTGAAAACATAGAATGAAGGGTAGAACCTCCAATTCCGAATGCTGCTTTTCCTGTGGGAGCACACAAAAGAATTTTAGCAGTAGTTGGGTTGCAGCCGGGTCTGGCTAACTATAATTGAGAAAGGGACTGAAAAAGTGCTGAAATTAGCCTACTTTTGCCGACACCTGCTCCTCCTCCCACAAATTCGTGGAAAACTTTATTATGGTGGGCATTATGAAGCGCATGAGTAAAATAAGTCTTTTGCTTTAAATTTAATGATCGAACAATGTTCGACAAACTCTCAGATGATATTGGTGGTCATGGTGGAAGTTTTATTATTCGCATAGTATCATTCGAATCTTCAATTTGGTCATTTAGATTATTGTTGCCATTTACATTTAAAACATTTAGTTGAAAACTTATTTCAGGAAATTTAAAACCCTAAATTCGTCATCTAGCTGTCCATCTAATTGTTCGTCCTCGGTATTGCCCTCAGTTTCTAAGCACATCATCTAAATCTTCTAATATGTTATACTTCTTAAAGTTAGCCCTAATTAACTCCTCATTTTGTGCGTAAATTTCTTCACAATTTTTCTGAACTAGTTCTACCTTTTCATTTCTCCAAGCAAAATATAGCATTACGAGCTCCTTAAAGTAATTTTGCCTATCGATATTTAAATTAAAACTCCTAAATCGAATAATTCGAGGCTTTGTTCTCTCCTTGACATACCCACTTTCATCGAGAAGAGGAACAGGTAAGCCACCAACAATTTCATTTTCGTAAACATCCTCATTATTTGACGAGTTGAACTCAATGACTTTGTGAAATGAAAACAAAGTATTAATGTAAACTTCTGCGTTGCTAGTCTCAGACAATCGCAAACCTAAACAGCAGTAGGCGGCCTCCTGAGCTGAAATCTCAGTGCCGGAAATGAACTTGTGACCAATATACTGCAGCCTTTGCTTGCGAGAAAGATTGCCAGTCTTAATCTCTTCAATTACATCACGCATCAGTTCGGAAATGCATCTTTGGGATTTATTTATATAATTAATTATATAGCTGCAGCATGCATAAGGGTCCAATATTAACTGGATATCCATATTGGCTCTTTGCATTCCTAGAATGTGTTTATTATATGCATTAACATTAATTGCTGCGAAACTTCTCTTCAGGAAAATTTGGGGCTTTTTCAAAGCAGACCTTATAGCATATATGTAGTCCTCGTAGGTGAGGCGCACTTGATCGTGGGATAAAATATTTTCAAATATGCTCAAGTGATTTGTGGTGTCCGAATCGAAGGACAAATTTAAAAAATTCTGAACTCTTTTTAAATTTTCACGTTGAAGAGAAATTTGAGGAGTTTCTTCAGGCAGTGGCCTTAAAATTTCAGTTCTGGGCATTGGAAAAAATCGAATACCGAAGCGACAAATAGAGTTTCCTCTCATTTCACGTATGCATGAGTGCCCGTGCTTGTGCTTTTGGTATTTAATATACTCGGAGAGGTCGTTATTTGTTACATCTGTGGTAACGAATTGATCAATAAAGTCTATTACAGGTTGAATAGATGCATTATTGTCGAAATCTACTTGAGGGGCATCTTTCAGCCAAAACATTCCGTGGATATGAGGTGAACCTCTATGCTGGAATTCAACTCGTCAGTAGCGCATAAAAACAAAATGCTCTCCGAAAACCCCCCCTTGCTTCTTCATAAGCTTAAATAATTGCCTATACCGATAGTCGAAATAGCGTGCACAGGTTACAGGGTCAGTACGGATTAGTCGCACTTTCTCATTAGAAGGCAACCTTCTTCTGTAACTTCCTGCTTGTCCACATTGTTTTTTAAAAGCACAAGCAGCTCTAACCATCTACTTTCAGCAGCCGACAAAGTTATAAAGAAAGTATGCAGTCCAAACTGACGAATCATGGCCATAACTTTCTTTTTTCTGCTTCCCAATGAGCAGGAGACGTGCGAATACCCTTAAGGACCCTATAGCCTTCATCGTGGCGAATCAGATGGTCCATATGCTCTTCGTTAAGAGCGTCAGAGCACAGTGGTCGCTCCCATATGACAAAAATAAAAAAACCGAAGTCAAAATTTCACAATTCGTAGTATGTCGATCATCTCATAAATAAATTAACTTTTTGAATCAAACGTATTTTTAGAGTGTGACCATTCGCACGTTGTGAAAAAATACCATAAAGTTAGACAACGCGCTACGCAATTCTGTGCGTTGTGTATTCTATGAAAGTGACACCAGTATTAAGAGTAAACAACTTAACAAATTCAAGTTATAACAACATTTTCAAAATATGGATATTATTGTATCAGGTATTAACTATGATTTTTACTTCATAACACTTTGTTTATCGTGGTATATCGTCTAATACAAAAATAATCCCAATTAACCTTTTGTGAGTGTGTTTCGTTTTCGTGTTTGTACTTTCCCTTAAGCTTTTAGTTGTTACGCCGATCGCATCCGATGATCAAATCTTTTATTATTAATAGCTAAATAATAATAGATTAATGTCCAAAAGGAATCAGCTGCCGGGAGCTGCCCAGCGTCAATATATTTTGATCCGAACGCAGCAGGTATTTGTGTTTTTTGTTGTTTGTACTTTGCATGTTAAGTGATCTGTTATGTGTTTGTTATTGTTATATGTGTAGTGAATGTCAAATTGGTTTATGTTCTTATTTAATATTACTAATTTAATTTTAGTTCTTCGAATTGGCAATGGGAAATTATTTACAATGCTCGATAGCGTACAAAATAATTTTTGAAAAGTGGTGCGCTCTAAATGGAACCGTTGTTGAAAGAGGCCGTCATATCGTTAATTCGATCCAGATGGAGTTGGGAAAAGACGTTTACATTGCGAATCCCGAGGAGTTACAGAATTGTGCCTTTGCCGTCTGCAAAAAATTTTACGTCCAATGGCAAAACTGTAACCGTACCAAATTGACTTTTCTGCAGAAGCATTCGGATTGGCTTGAGATGAGGGTGTCTTTCACAGTGACGAAAAAAGCTGAAAGATCACATTAATCTAAGGATCGTGGGCGTCCCAAATCCGATTTCAACGAGTCTTCAACAAGAACAAAGTATCGACGAATAGCCAAAATAGCTGAAATAGATGAGTCTGCTGCGAACGCTTTAAGAAATGCCTCCCAAGAGGCAAATCAAACATTACCTGAAGCAAATGTTGACCAAGTTGTTGCACTTATTATGGATGCCAATTTAACAAAAAACCAATACTTGTTGATTCGACGTTTTGTTAACTCTGGAATTGCATACAATTATTTACCCAGTTACGATAATGTTCTGCAAGCAAAAACACACAGTTATCCAAGTAACTTTAGTGTAAACGAATCAATCGCTGAAGTGGATCTACAAAGTTTACTTGATCATACAGCATCACGTATACTAAATCTTCAGGTGGATGTTATCAATCAAATTAAAGATGATTCTGTGAACACACTGACCTTAATTGGAAAATGGGGTTTCGACGGAAGCACTGGAAATAGTGAATATAAGCAGAAGTTTGCCAATAATAATTTAGAGGATAATTCTTTATTTGTCACGTCTTATGTACCCTTAAAACTTATAACTAAGTCTAAAAGCCCGATAATTATTTGGAAAAACCCTAGGCCGTCATCGACCCGCTTCTGTAGACCAATAAGGTTTCAATTTAAAAAGGAGACTACCCAGTTGTCAATAGCAGAGGAGACTTACATAAAACAAAAAATAGGCAATTTGCGGCACATAGAGCACAGTCTTCAACTGACAATGGTGGACGGTAAAGTTTGCAATGCTTTGAGTGGAACGTCTTCAACGAAGTGTTATATATGCGAAGCGAAGCCGACAGAAATGAATGATATTGATAACTATCTTAACAAAAAAGTTCATGAATGTCGGTATGAATTTGGCTTATCCCCTTTAATTGCATACATAAGATTTTTTGAATATTTCCTTCATATATCATATCGCTTGGAGATAAAGACGTGGCAAATCCGGTCTCCAACACATAAAAAAGATATACAGATACGGAAGCGAAAGCTTCAAATTGAATTTCGCAAGAAAATGGGGCTTATTGTAGACAAGCCAAAGTTTGGCGGTAGTGGTACATCAAATGATGGAAACACAGCTCGTAAATTTTTTAACAATTCTGGACTAGCTGCAAAAATTACAGGCCTACATAAAAATTTAATTGACAGATGCGCCACTGTTTTGCAGGCTTTAAATTCTGGCTACAAAATAAATATTGAAAAATTTAGAGAGTATGCGCTGGAGACAGCAAGAGGACTTGTGGAAACCTATCCATGGTATTACATGCCAGCTTCGGTGCATAAAATATTAATACACGGTCCTGAGGTTATTAATAAAGCATTAGTCTCGATTGGAGAGCTCTCTGAGGAAGCTGCAGAGGCTAAAAATAAAGATATAAAAAAATTTAGACTACAGCACACAAGAAAAATCTCGCGATCCGCAACAAATATAGACCTATTAAATAGGTTATTATTAAGTTCAGATCCTCTTATAAGTGGATTAAGAAAATTGCCATGTAAAAAAAAAACATTAGTAAAAGAATCTGTATTTGATTTATTAGATAATTAATTAATGAATTTGTTGTATATATAAATATATATTTATATGAAATGCATATAAAACTTTTCTTTATAATTATTTTTATTTTTTGTTATCATATTTGGAATTTAAAAGTATTGTAAGAAATATATTTTCGTATTTTGTTAAATATATTATGGGTGGTATGGGCGTATGGGCGTATAACCTCGCCCATTTTGTTTAAAGTAGTTTCATATTATTGTTTTAAGCTTACAGTCTAAATTATAGACTTGTAAGACACGTATAACTATTTTTGTCACTTACTCCCATACAAGTCCGACCACTGTGCAGAGGCTGAAATAGCGCGTGAGGCGCTGTGCTTTCTTAAGCAAATCGAACTACTGTTTCTAATACACATTAGCTCTAACTTCTTATAGTTAAAAAATAATTTGTCAATTCGACAACCTCTCCTATCAAAATTACGAAGCTCAGATCTAACAATGGTTGTAAAACTTTCCCTAGACTTTCTTTTGTTGCCAGCAAATATTGTAGGAAATGCTAATCCCTCAGAGTCAGCATCCATAATCATATCTAGGGGTCTTTGGCCTTCGCCAGGAGCAATTATGATTCTTTGCATGGCAGAAGTCCCAATGTTATTCTCAAGCAGAGTTTCTTGACCCCCAGGATTGAGCTCCTCCATTTCAACATCCTCTTCAGGATGAAACGGTTGCTGAAACGGTTGAAATCCACTGTTCATTAAGAACTACATTATATATCCTATAAAGTTCAGTGTTTATTAAAAACCTAATTGCTTCTGCAATCCTTAAAGGCCTAATGGTTTCAGTCATGTAATCATTACTATATTCCATCCTACGTTTGAGGTGGAGCTGTATTACCTCTGCTTCATGGAATGCTCGTGGAAGAGATGTCACGATATTGCTTACTGGAATGGAGACATTGACTACAGCTCCTTTAACTGCACTCTGTCGGTCAACACCTAATGACTTGATGACCATAAATGGAAGACGTGATGAAATAAGTCTTTCTTCTAGAGGAGTAAGACCCTTAAGGCACTCGGGCAGATCAGGGAAATCTAAGCCATTTATAATGGAAAATTTTGGTTTCTTTCGAGCTTTAATATTATTAGTACATGTACTGCAAAATTGAAAGATGTTATTGTCAGAGGGAAACTGGCTTGACAGGCTTAAAATGGACTCACTATACTGATTGGCACTTTCAATGAAAGCTCTCGAAAGTTTTTTAATTTGGAGGGGAAACCACAGGTCTTTGCAGCAAAGGCAAACTTGACTTGGACCCAACTTTATAGTTTTATTAAATTTACCTATTTGAGCCTCTAATGGGGTTATGTCCTCAAAAATTTTCGCGCGATTCTCTCTCATTCGTTCAGCATTTCGCCGATTTTCTGCTTCCCTATTTTGACTAATGCTCCTATTTTGGCTTACTCTTTGTATAGCGGCAGCGATTGTTTGTCGTTGTAACAATCGAGCACTTGTTCGACAATCCTCCTCGCAGGATTGTCCCTAACTTGAGATCTAGAAACCCTATCTCTCTCACTTTCTAAAATGCGAATCTCAAGTTCAGTTCGATGAATTGCTCTAAGTTGTGTGTTACGTATTTGCTCGCTATTCCTAACTGTAGTATTTTGGCGTCGTGTGGATCTACGGACTCTATCAGCGTAGCGTTTGTACGTCTCTGTCTCCTATTCTGAGTATTTGCTATTAAATAATGTTATCGAAAATATTAGCTTAGAAAACTATTTATATATAACTATATTATATAATATATAAATAGTTACAACTATATAATTTTATAAATAAATAGTTTTCAAAATTAGGTTAGTTATATAAATAAATGTATTAAATTAAATTTGACATATGTTAATAACAAAATTTTTGTTATTAACTAATATATTTAAATAAGAAATAATAAAATAGGGACAAGGAAAAAAATAAGAAAATACGAAAAGAAAAAAATTAATTAAATATGACTTGCGTGTCACGTTGATTAATAATTATTCGAATTATTGGATGCGCTAAAACCGTAACCGAATGCACCGAACAAGAAAAGATCAATAACACTCAATAATTGGAATAATTGTAACTATTAATTATTTATTTATAAAAAATTATGTACTGTGTGTATTTCAGCACCGACAGCACATAATAAAACACACATACATTAATATTTGGGAAAAATTTGTTTTTCAATTATGGTTAAAATATGTATTAGCTATAATTCTGACAAAAAAAAATAACTAAATTCCAAGTATAACGTCAAAGAAATGAAAAAAACAAAACAACGTCATATATGACGCTGTCAATAAATTCTTTGCAAAATGCAAACACTGGTTGAAAGAAGACAATAGAAAAACTAACGGGACAACAAAAGCGAAAACGACCGATCACATGTTTTTTTTAGTCTTCCTTGCACTCATCCGTTTAAAAAATTTGCTTTGGATCAGTGCACGTTTGTGTTAAATTGAGGATTTTTGCAGTGCCTGGCAAACGCACAAAGGATAATTTGATTCAATTAGTTTACTTTCATTTTAAGAAAGGAAAAACAGCAAAAGAGTTAGCTGAAATGTATCAAATTAAACTTAAAACAGTTTATAATATTATTAACCGGGCAGAAAAAGAAAACGGACTGGAATTATACAGTTCTGAAGGCAGACCACCAAAGCTCTCTCAGCGGGATTGTTCAAAAATTTTGAAAACTGTTGAAAATAAACCGCAAACAAGCCTCAGAGAGTTGGCGAATGATATCAAAACAGACTGCGAGAAGACCGTGTGCCATGAAACTGTGAGAAAAGTACTCAATCGCCACATGTACTCATCATATGTAGCAAGGAAGAAGCCATTGCTGTCTGCTGTGAATATTGAGAAGCGCTTAAACTTTGCAATATTCAATGTTAACAGATCTCCGGAGTACTGGAATGACGTCATTTTTTGTGACGAGACCAAGATCATGATGTATTATCATGATGGACCCAGCAAAGTTTGGCGGAAACCAAATACAGCCCTCCTGGCCAAACACTGTTAAATTTGGAAAGCTTTCAGTCATGGTGTGGGGCTGTATTTCATCCAAAGGCGTTGGAGAGCTGCGCATATTTAACGAAATAATGACAAAGGAGGTCTATTTAGACATATTAAAAAATGAATTGTCAAGAAGCGCGCACAATTTTGGCTTCGTTAATCCTGAAAACAGCAGCAAACTCAAATACAAACTGTACCAGGACAATGATCCGAAGCACAAATCGCTGCTGTGTCGCACGTGGCTGTTATTGACACGCCCGCCCAAAGTCCGGATCTCAATCCAATCGAAAATTTGTGGGCTTTGCTCAAGAGAAAGGTAGCCAAACGGAGCCCAAAAACAAAACTTGAGTTAATTAAGTGCATAAATGAGGAGTGGCTTAAAATTCCGGAATATTACGACATTAATCGACTTATATCGTCGATGTCGTGGCGCCTCAGGGCAGTTATGGATGCTAATGGCGGGCACACAAAATATTAGCCAATTATAGCGTGTTGTTGAAAAGATATAGCCTTTTAGAGATTAATGTTTGCATTTTGCAAAGAATTACTAGACAGCTAACATTTACTGTTTTTTTTTGTTTCTATGAAATTATTATGTTTTTGTTTCTATTTTTATTACTTTTGTTAATTATATTATTTAAGAATAAATATATGGAAAATATTGTGAAGGACTTAACATGAAAACAAGTGGGAAAGGCTATAGTCGAGCGCCCGACTCTAGGATACCCGTTACTTATTTTAATGAATTTTTTAATATTTTTTATTGCATGCTTTTAGGCACTTATATTTTTAAAAAACTTTAATTAGCCATTACCACCTTTCTGTTTGTCCGCTCTTGTTACGATTTAGTAGGATGATAGGTAATGTGAGGCAGCATTCTGATGGCCTCACAACACACATAGTATTTTCCAATGTCAACATTGGCAACGCTGGAGTGACCAGAAAGGGATCAGCTGGGAACATGGATCAATTGGCAACGCCAATTGAACCAGCCGATCACGAAGGTCTTTGCGTTCGATATTTCGTTCTCGTAAACCCCACACTGAAGCGAGATCACTCATTTAGTTCCAGATGTGAACTAACAGAAAAACATGGCGGAATTTCCGCCACGCCAGCCGGCTTCACTTTTTCTGACCGGCTCGAACGCAACGGACGTGTTTTCTGAGATTCGATCTTTCTCTCGCAAAGTAAAACCCAAAAGTTACCCCCAGCTACCACAGTGCATATTTTTTGAGCAGCAGCGGCCGCCGCAACATTTTCGTGTGTGTGTGAGCGCAAAGCATCTTTTTTTTTGCCAACCAGCGCCAGCATCAGCAACAACAGCAACAACATTTGTACCTCAGCGGCCGCCGCAACATTTTCGTGTGTGTGTGAGCGCGAAGCATTTTTTTTGCCAACCAGCGCCAGCATCAGCAACAACAACAACAACATTTGTACCTCAGCGGCCGCCGCATAGAGTGTGTGTGTATAGAGGAAGAGCAGCGACAAACCACCTCCGCTTTCTTACAAGCAGCGGGTAAGCTGGCCAGCGGCTTTTCTTTCTCCCTTTCTTGGTTCCGTCTATGGAACGGGGATCATTTCTTCTGACCGTGCGGCAAGATCTTATAAGAGAAATATTTGTGAAAGTTCCAACGCAAGCAAACCCCAGCATGGGGTAATAAATGGAAATAATCTTTGTGACGATGATGGCATGCGTTTTGTTCTGTTGTTCCCTGTAGCCCAACTATTCTTTTTTTCCCCTTTTCTTATTTCCTAGGTCATTGCAGGTGGCCTTGACGCGAGCCCAAGGAGGGGACGCAAGCTCGACCCAACTGGCCGGACTTGGTGCGTCGGGGGTGGCCCGGAATAGGAATACTATCATATAGTTCCTATTCTGGGGTCCTCACCGGCGCACCGGGCCTGGAGACACCGGAGTCCGGTCTGTGGAACCGAGTTACCGTCATACGGTCTCGTCATCCACGGATCTGACCCGGCGGCCAGATCTGCGCGGCATGGAGGGCATCCTTGGACGGAGAGATACCGTCATACGGTTTCTCCTTTCTGGGCTGCTCCCTCAACGCCGCCGGTATGGAACGAATTTGCGTCTCAAACTTGGCAGGGCAGGTCCGAGGAGAGCGACGCAACGGGTCTCGGGAGTCCCTCCTCGTCCTCCTGGGCCAATCCCGGGTTCGCGGCAAGGTCAACTCAGCCGATTTTCGAGCGAAAACGTCAGCTTCCCCGCTGACGCTCCCGCCGCTATGTCCACTCGTCCCAGATGTTTTAAAAATTTTCTGTAAACAGACCCTGGCCGGACTGAGACGCAGACCTCGGCTGGAAAAGCTCCGTTACAGATGGCGCCCGAGCAGGGACTTTTGGAACAAAATTCCTATTAGGCATTTTTTTGACACCTCGAGCATCGATATCGGCAGGCCATGTTTTTTTTTTTTTTTTTTTCCTCTTTTCCTATTATTGAAAAGCATGCCAATCATCGTTACAAAAAGCAGGGTATCATAGGGCCATAATAATTATTTTTTTCATATAGCAAGTTAATACGAAAATTCCCGAGCCCGTCGGAAAAGTCAACCACGGGATTCTCCCTAGCACAGAATTTTCCACCAGTCTCAGAATTTTTAGGGCCTATGTACATTTGTACCCTGTACCCTGTAAATCGAGCATATTAATTTAGTGATATTCCGCAAGAATTTTTTTTTTAGAAGGGGGAAATAATTGTTTTGAAAGGTCATTTTGCTGAGAGTCTTCCTTTTCCTCTCTCTTCATGGCAAGTAGCGGCAGGCTCAGAAAATTAGCAGAGCTAGTCCGTCGCACGGCGGGAGATTTTGGTTGCTGTTTCCAGATCGCGAGAGAACGGGAAAGAGGAGCAGAGCCACAACGTAAGCAGAGCGACAACGAAGCAGAGCCACAACGTAAGCAGAGCGACAACGAAGCAGAACAGAACGTAAGCAGAGCGACAACGAAGCAGAGCGACAACGAAGCAGAGCAACAGCAGAAGCAGAGCAACAGCAGAAGCAGAGCAGCAAAAGGCACCGCGGGCAGAACCCCTGGCGAGCTCTGTCGCTACAAGGGCGGGCAGCGCTACAAGCTGGCTCTGTCGCCACGAGCGCGGGCATAATTCCACGCTAGCGAATTCTGCGCCTCGTGTGCGAGCAGCAGCCACAAGCTAGCTCTGGCGCCACAAGAGCGAGCAGCGGCTACAAGCGGGCTCCTGCGCGGTGCAGCGCGTCGAAACGCTTCTGCCGACGTCAACAGAGATCGACACAGCCTTCATGACTTGAGCCAAGGCATCAAGGGAGTCAGTTTGGGACCAGCAAAGCGATCGGATCGTTTTTTTCAACGCTAAGAGGAACGGCTTTAAAGACGTGGGGCCAAAGTCAGCATGGCGGAGGATGGGCACTTCATTGTCTGCAAGGCACTTGTCAAGATTACGCAACATACCATATCTGGTATTGCCAACTATCGTCGACAAAGTGTTCTTGGGTTTAGACTTTTGTGCGCCATCCCAGCCGTCTTGCACTGCGGCCCAGCAACGGAAGTTGACACCACGAGGTCATCGAGCTTCACGTGTGCCGCTATGTTACCATCCGCGCCATCACAGCGAGTCAGGATTTCCATCCCGGTTGGAATGTAGCGGCATTCTGTGAAGCATATTCGTCCCATCCCAGCAGTGACCACCGAGACACATGGCTTTGCCGGCAGAGGCATGCGTCATCCCAGCAGTGACCACAGAGATCCACTGGCGGTGCCAACCAGGCATGCGTCATCGCAGCAGTGACCACCGAGATTCATGGCGGTGCCGGCAGAGGCACGCGTCATCCCAGCAGTGACCACTCAGATCCACTGGCGGTGCCAACCAGGCATGCGTCATCGCAGCAGTGACCACCGAGATTCATGGCGGTGCCGGCAGAGGCACGCGTCATCCCAGCAGTGACCACAGAGATCCACTGGCGGTGCCAACCAGGCATGCGTCATCGCAGCAGTGACCACCGAGATTCATGGCGGTGCCGGCAGAAGCACGCGTCATCCCAGCAGTGACCACCCAAACCCACTGGCGGTGCCAACCAGGCATGCGCCATCGCAGCAGTGACCAGCGAGATTCATGGCGGTGCCGGCAGAGGCATGCGCCATCCCAGCGTCTTTTCAACAGAAGACCCACGAGCCGCCATCTAACCATCCGCGCCACTACGGCGAGGCAGGATTTTCATCCCGGCTAGAAGACGGCGGTGGACAGGCCGACATCAGAGTAATTTCTCTCTTTTGACTAATTCTAGAAGCAACAGCAAAGAACACCGCGAAGGACGCAGCGAAGCTCACAGTAGGGAATACAACAGGAACCAGAGCAAGCACACAGCGAAGCACAAGCAAAGCATCACAAAGACAACCCCTTCGGTGGAACCACAGCCGGACCAGGCGACCTGTCCGCAGCCGCACAGAAGCATCACGAAGCACGAACCACAGCCGAACCAGGCGATCTGCCCGCACCAGCAACGAGCCATCACGAAGACCCCTTCGGGGGAACCACAGCCGGACCAGGCGACCTGTCCGCAGCCGCACAGAAGCATCACAAAGCACGAACCACAGCCGGACCAGGCGACCTGTCCGCACAAGCAAAGCATCACGGAAACCCCTTCGGGGGAACCACAACAAGGAAACGCTGCTGGAAAGCTAGTACACCAAGACCCAAAGGCGGGCACACCACGTAATGTTTATCAAGACTCCTCCGGGGGCAATCTCACGCAGGCACAGAAAGACCCAAAGGCGGGCACACCACGCAATGTTTATAAAGACCCCTCCGGGGGCACCAGCGAGCGAAAACGGAATCCGCACAGCAAAGATGACGCCCCAACAACGCTAGCTCCGAGAAACGAAAGCGACCATGACACGAAGATGACTGAGGAAACCCGTTCCACCGGGCCAAGTTCCTGGGGACCACTTGAAGATGGCGAGCCATCTCAACGTCCTTACCCCTTCGGGGAAACCACAGCCGGACCCGGCGACCTGTCCGCACCAGCACCGGAGCCTCACGAAGAACACCCCTTTGGGGGAACCACTACAAGGATCCATTCCGCCCCCCCAGGATGACGACAGCCTTTCTTTTCCCGCCCCGAAGTAATGGGGGAGTGTGAGGCAGCATTCTGATGGCCTCACAACACACATAGTATTTTCCAATGTCAACATTGGCAACGCTGGAGTGACCAGAAAGGGATCAGCTGGGAACATGGATCAATTGGCAACGCCAATTGAACCAGCCGATCACGAAGGTCTTTGCGTTCGATATTTCGTTCTCGTGAACCCCACACTGAAGCGAGATGACTCATTTAGTTCCAGATGTGATCTAACAGAAAAACATGGCGGAATTTCCGCCACGCCAGCCGGCTTCACTTTTTCTGACGGGCTCGAACGCAACGGACGTGTTTTCTGAGATTCGATCTTTCTCTCGCAAAGTAAAACCCAAAAGTTACCCCCAGCTACCACAGTGCATATTTTTTGAGCAGCAGCGGCCGCCGCAACATTTTCGTGTGTGTGTGAGCGCAAAGCATCTTTTTTTTTGCCAACCAGCGCCAGCATCAGCAACAACAGCAACAACATTTGTACCTCAGCGGCCGCCGCAACATTTTCGTGTGTGTGTGAGCGCGAAGCATTTTTTTTGCCAACCAGCGCCAGCATCAGCAACAACAACAACAACATTTGTACCTCAGCGGCCGCCGCAACATTTTCGTGTGTGGCAGGGCAGGTCCGAGGAGAGCGACGCAACGGGTCTCGGGAGTCCCTCCTCGTCCTCCTGGGCCAATCCCGGGCTCGCGGCAAGGTCAACTCAGCCGATTTTCGAGCGAGAACGTCAGCTTCCCCGCTGACGCTCCCGCCGCTATGTCCACTCGTCCCAGATTTTTTAAAAATTTTCTGTAAACAGACCCTGGCCGGACTGAGATGCAGACCTCGGCTGGAAAAGCTCCGTAACAGTAATAATAGTAGTTAATGATAATTAGTAAAAAAAATTATAATATCTTGAAAACTGTGCGTGTGGTGGTTTTTTGCGATTTACAGAGGCAGAAAAAGGCGTGGCGAAAATTTGAAACAAACTTGACCTGCGTGGGGTCCATAGAAGTCTGTGTGCCAAATTTGGTTGCTCTAGCTCTTATAGTCTCTGAGATCTAGGCGCTCACACGGACGGACAGACAGACGGACAGACAGACAGACGGACAGACGTACAGACGGACATGGCTCTATCGACTCGGCTGTTGATGCTGATCAAGAATATATATACTTTATAGGGTCGGAGATGCTTCCTTCTCCCTGTTACATACATTGCAAAGAATACAATATCCCCTTTTACTTATTTTTATAAGTAACGGGTATAACAAGTGCCTTTCCGAATAAATAACAAGTGGGAAAGGCTATAGTCGAGCGCCCGACTCTAGGATACCCGTTACTTATTTTAATGAATTTTTTAATATTTTTTATTGCATGCTATTACCACCTTTCTGTTTGTCCGCTCTTGTTACGATTTAGTAGGATGATAGATAATAATAGCAGTTAACGATAATTAGTAAAAAAAATTTTAATATCTTGAAAGCTGTGCGTGTGGTGGTTTTTTGCGATTTACAGAGGCGGAAAAAGGCGTGGCAAAAATTTGAAACATACTTGACCTGCGTGGGGTCTATAGAAGTCTGTGGGCCAAATTTGGTTGCTCTAGCTCTTATAGTCTCTGAGATCTAGGCGCTCACACGGACGGACGGACAGACGGACAGACAGACAGACGGACATGGCTATATCGACTCGGCTCTTGATGCTGATCAAGAATATATAGGGTCGGAGATGCTTCCTTCTCCCTGTTACATACATTGCAACGAATACAATATCCCCTTTTACTTATTTTTATAAGTAACGGGTATAACAAGTGGGAAAGGCTATAGTTCAGCGCCCGACTCTAGGATATCCGCTAATTATTTTAATGAATTTTTCAATATTTTTTATTGCATGCTTTTAGGCACTTATATACATAATGGAAAATTTGCTATGACTGTCCGATCAGGTCGGGTTATATACCGATCGAAAGGTATGAATTTAACTTACAAATGTGCATACTAAGACTTTTAGAAACTCACCTGGTTCGTGAGATAAACAGGTGTAAGTGGGAGGGGAACAATTTAAATTATTGGAGCTAATGGGGCCTTTGGAGCCTTTTTGAATTTTCTTTGAATTTTTTACAATTCTCATTAAAAATACGCGTCGAATGACATCTCGATCATCGAAATCGGACAACTGGTTCGAAAGATAATTAATTTTGAAATTTTTGGTGCCCTTTTGAAAACGAGATGGAAAGTCAGTAGTCTGTTTGTTTGTGTGTTTGTTTGGATCAAATCGTTAATTTAGCTTAAAAGCTTGAATGAGGACTTGTTTCTGCTCAAAAATCTATAAACGTTTGTTCTACGACTTTTTCGAAAAATCGCTAGTTTAGCGGGAAATCGCTAAAAACCGCTAAAATTAAAACCCCTATAGCATCCAAACGATATGAGCTACAGACGTGATCTATATATCTGCATGCAAATGTATTAAGACTTGTCGCAAAGTTATTTGCTGACTCAGATCTCAATGTTTCTGCACGCAGGCCAATCCCTAAGTAAAACACTCTCGAGTTGTAATTATGAACTGACATCGTTTATTAAGTTGTATGCGTTTTTTAAGGTTTTCTTATGTACTAATAGACAGAGTTAGATATAGTATTCATATATTTCTGACTTCTTCCTACTTATTGTATTGTCTTATGTAATTATTAGATAGAGTCGACAGTTGACTTACATTATGTTTGGTTCTCTTTTACTCATTGTTTAGTCTGATCTTATCTTATGTATTAGTTATTTGACCCCCCTGTGATCCACATTCTAATCTGCTCTACATTTCTTTACTCCTTGTGCTCTATGTTCTTATCTGCTCCCACATATGTATATGCAGGCTAGCTTATGTCAATTTGATCTTTAGTATTGCTGAGAACTGAGATTTCGACCCGTGTGGTAATTTGATGTCGTCGTGACCCTTTTGTGTCACTTGAGTGTTGCACATGTCGTGGTGGATTCCGAGGGGCGCTCAAAAAGTATGTTCATTTATGAACATTTTGCGGGGGGCCATGGTCAATTGGCTGTAGTGGGTGGAGATCCGAACTCTATATTAACCTTATGTTTATCTTGTTTACATTTTCTTATTATGAACATTGTGCCTACAGCTATCATTCCAATAATTATTAGTGTTAGAGAGGTGTGTCCTGATACATTATGAAATTCAATTTTTCTTAACCTAAAGTTTTCAAGTTTTTGTTCTTCTAGTAATTTCTTAATGTTATTAATTTCTTCTGTATTGTTAATGAGCTTATTTGTCATGGGTTTTATTTTGTTAACCGGAATATTATTTGCTAGCTTAATTAATGGTGCTGCTTAATGTTGAATGTCATCCGCTGTTGTAATTACTTGGGATACCGTCAGTAAGTGCTTGTCTTGACGGGCAGTGCATCCTTCTTGTTGCTGCAAGATGCCTTGTGCTGATATTTGAAGCACTTGACTGTGTTGACCTCGGCAGGTCCATTCCAGGGTGGGTTTCTTCTACTCGTCCGAGTGGTCATTTTGTCGGACTTCTTTTCTCATTTTGCATTCGTACTATTTTTCCGACTTCTAACTTTTGTGACTCTTTTTGCCATTTCAACTAAGTCTTTCCATTTTTGCCAAAAGTGTGTTTTCACATTGGATAGTAATTTCCAACGATCCGTTAACCAGATTTTCTCATTGATTTGACTTTCGGTCATCTTCAGCATCGGAACGTCATCGAATTCCTTGCTATTGTCCATCGTATATAATGGTCGATAGTTCATTATATCTTCAATTTGTGCTAGCATGTCCACGTATTTGAGTGTGTTGTCTTCAATTCCTCCGAAGTGAGGACTTGCCGGCGGGATAAAATGACATTCTATCCTTTCCTTTTGCACCTCTTCCTTTTGGTGCTTTGTTTGCGTCGATTGCTTCTCTGTGACATTGTCCAAAGTGGTTTTCTCTCTGCTTTGTGGCTCCTTCTCGGCCTCTGTTTCTTGTTTCGCTTGCTCCTGTTGTACGCTTTTATTGGGCTTGGAGTCCTTAAGTTGATCGATCTTTTTTAGCGGTTTTAGCTTGTTTCGTTCTGCTTTACGTAGCATGCGTTCCTCATTGTTGAGTCCTTGTTTTCGCCTCTCCAGAGTTTGGTTTTCATTTTCTCGATCCTCTTGCGATACGGTTTTCTTGGCTTCCGCAACGGCTTGGTGATTGCCGTCGTTCGTATCATTTTCGGCATGCTCTTGCTCGTCCATCTTCTGCTCCTGCATGTCATCTTTTTCCTGTTGCTGATGCACCTGATCTTCTGAACTTTTTTGAACGGCATGGGAAACAGGTTTCACATTGTCTTCCTTGATGGATTTCTCCTTTGATTGTGTATGTTGTTCTGTTTTCTCCTCCCTTGTCTCTGGTTCTTCAGGTGTCTCTTCTTTTTGCTCTTCTTCATTCTTATCCAATTCACCATGTGTTTGTGTCTCCGGATACTTTTTCAAACATTGAATGTGTTTTATCTTTAGCTTACTACCTTTCGGTAAACTTTTTTCTAATTTCAGAAAACTTTCCATCTGCATTTTTTCTTGGTTGAGCTCTTCGTAGCGAATTTGTATAGATGGCGTTGCTTGCCCATGGGATTTCAATTTATCGAAGGCTTCTGTTAACCATTCGAAGTCTTCTTTAAGCTCGTCTTGATCGTTTTGATTTTGTATCGGGTCTTGTCCGGCACGATTCAATGTTTTTTCCAAGTCGAATATTGCGCTGTTAAATTCTTTTATCCGACTCTCATTTTTTTCTTTGTTAAGTGCGTTTCTGATGATTTTCCCATTTAATTCAGACATTAATTTATTTTTTATAGATTGAGCTCTGTCGAAGGATCCATTCATTAAATAATCGCTTCCCCAAAAGAATACATGTGTATTTTCCTGAAGAATTTGATTTTGTTTCGTGAACAATTCCCATTGCTCTTGAACTTTTGTTGCCCAAACCAAACTTGGGCAGTCGTCCTCTATTATTTCTTCGCTCCAGCTTTGCAATTGCGCGTATATGGCACATTGACTAGCATCCACTGCATTGAGCTGCTCAAGTGTGTAAACCATTTTGTACTTTTCTCACCGCACGTTACAATTTTGCGCTGCTGTGGGTTGTCAAATTTGACCCGCGCAGATCTTTCCTTGCGTCGTCCAATTGCGGAATCCCACGTCGATTTCTTCTTTAACGTCCAGATGTTGTTACAATCTAGTTGTTGCTTTTAGTTTTATTTTTAGAAACTCCTGTTTCTATTTGTTTTCCTCTGTAGTTTCGCCGAACCACTTTGAGGGTTGTTTTTACTGTCTCTCGTGTCGCCGCACGTGACAATGTTGCGCTGCTGTGGGTTCCGTTTACCACTTTCCAGCGTAGCGCTTCTTTTTTTTTTTTTTTGTTGCGCCGTTTATTCTGGGCTCCCAACTCTGATTCCGAGCAGCTCCTTACTGCTTCGTCCAGTAGCTGTTCCCACGTCGCTTACTTTTTGGTTATCAGCTCTGATCCCGCGCAGCACATTTTCTGCGTCGTCCAGTCGCTGATTGTCACCGTATTTTTTTTGTTAATATGCGCCGTTTACCTTGGGTTTCTGACCCTGACCCCGCGCAGCACTTTTCCTGCGTCGTCCAGTTCAGTCGATTCCCACGTCGCTTTCTTTTTTCCGCTTTCACTTTTCCTGCGTCGTCCAGTCGCTGATCCTTGCCGTTTAAAAAATTTCGTCAGCTTCGATCCCGCGCCGCTCTTTTAACGCTTCGTTGCTGACTCCCTCGCCGCTCAAATTCCAGCGCAGCTTGTTTTTGTTGCTCCACCGCCGCTCGTCCAATCCCACGCTGCAGTCACTCGTAGACACAGGATATTTTTATTTTTAGTTTTTTTTTTATCCCTAACTTTGCCACGATGCACGACAGGTGCTATCAATGGACTTGTCTGTGCGATACCGATTAAAGTATCTGCTACAGTTGGCAGTCACAGAGCTAAATTGCTCGAAGGACCAACTGTATGCAAAGTTATTAAGTCTTTTCCGCAATGTTAGTTGCTGTGTAAGATCTCAATGGTATTGCACACAGGCCAATCCCTAAGTAAAACACTCTCGAGTTTTAATTATGAACTGACCTCGTTTATTGAATTGTATGCGTTTTTAAAGGTTTTCTTATGTACTAATAGACAGAGTTAGATATAGTATTCATATATTTCTGACTTCTTCCTACTTATTGTATTGTCTTATGTAATTATTAGATAGAGTCGACAGTTGACTTACATTATGTTTGGTTCTCTTTTACTCATTGTTTAGTCTGATCTTATCTTATGTATTAGTTATTTGACCCCCCTGTGATCCACATTCTAATCTGCTCTACATTTCTTTACTCCTTGTGCTCTATGTTCTTATCTGCTCCCACATATGTATATGCAGGCTAGCTTATGTCAATTTGATCTTTAGTATTGCTGAGAACTGAGATTTCGACCCGTGTGGTAATTTGATGTCGTCGTGACCCTTTTGTGTCACTTGAGTGTTGCACATGTCGTGGTGGATTCCGAGGGGCGCTCAAAAAGTATGTTCATTTATGAACAATATCGTTGGAAAGGTATTTGGCAGGGCTTTAAACTTGTTTTCTAAATTGGATAGGTAAAAAGCAACAGGTGAAATAAAATATTTTTTCCCACATTTTGGCGCTTTTTGAGAAAACGACGCTAACGAATTTAACTTTCAATATGTTGTAGTGTGTAAATTTCGCGTTTTTTGATATATGATAGAAAAAATTTTACCGATGGGTTTGGAAGATATTACTTATTAACTGAATATACCTTTTACCTTTACACTACTGCATGTACATATGCAGTATGTACATGTACATGTAAATCGCCAAAAACCACAGCATCCAAACGATAGAAGCTACAGATGTGATCTATATATCGTTGGAAATGTATTTTGAAGGGCTTTAAGCCTAGCTGTAAACTTTTTTGCTTAAAACACAGGTAAAAAGCTTCAGGTGAAATACTTTTTTTTCCCCCACATTTCGGCGATTTAAGAAATATCTACGTTTCAAATAACTTTTAAATTCAGTTGAACTTTCCTAAATCGAACTTCTCTAACTCGAATTTCTCTGTAACTCGAACTAAATGAGTGGCAGTAAAATTAATAATCTTAGGAAAAAGAACTCTATCTATATCTCCCTAACTCGAACATTTTCTTTGGATAATGGTGATTCTAGTTAGGGAAGTTCGACTGTTTGTTATTTGTTGTAGCAATTCAATTTCGCGTTTTTGACATATAACACATAGCCGTCAAAGTTCGTTTGGGCAAGATATTGCCTGTTAACTGAATATACCTTTTACCTTTACACTTCTGCATGTACATATGCAGTAGCATGCATACAGCAGCAGCAAAGTGTCATAGCAGCTAGAGTTTGAGAGTGCTACTAGCTTTTGCGCTTGGCATTTGTGTTTGTAAAGGGAACCAGTGTTGCCAGACAGTTTGTTTTAGCTTGTACAAAAAATAAACAAAGTTGATAGAATGAAATTTCAAAATTTCTGATGTCTTATTCAAAAATTTCTGATATCTTATAAAAAAACCTCTTTACGAGGTAAAAGTCTAGTGACGAAAACAGTTATATGCCCCAAAATTTCTGATATCCAATTTTGTGATGAATAATATTAAGTTTGACATAAAAATTATTTTAAAAAAAATTTTTGCATTCGGCACTGCGCAAAACAGTGAGTTTTATTTGGTATGAAGAATTGAGACATTTTAGCGCAATGTGCCGAGTGCCAAAATTTTTTTTGGTAATGGTCCAAGCTATGCGGCACACCTCCAAAAAAAAAAAAAAATCCATGTAAACATTTTTTCCGGGTCTCTTATAGTTTTTTTTTTAAAAATTTTTGAAATTTTAATAAAAATTGAACCACATTTTGTTCACCTGAAAAAGTAGTTGAACGTTTACCAACACTACTTTTTTCATATTCATTTTTAACGGAATCATGTCAAAGATTTGAATAAAAAAAATGTAACTTATTGAAAATAAGCAAATCTCTTTGGATACAAATTTGGTGGTCCTGGAAAGGACCGATTTGATGCCAAGGCATCATCAATAATATTGGTCAAGCGCAAGGTCAGGTGAAATGGCATGGGGTCATGGGGGGTAAGTGTAAGTGTGATATTAAAGGGCCGCAGGCGCGATTTTTTTTTTTAAATTTTTCGCCTGCGGCGCTTTGATCACGCTTTACTAACCAGGATTGCATGAGCATCTTCATTGATTATAGCTTCTTTATAGGGGTCATACAATCTACCAATTGCCATAAAGAGCTCATGAACCCTTTCTGCGTGGCTCTTAAATTTCTTTTGAAATTGAAATTTGGCCAGGTATCCAATGTAATGCTCGGTTTTTCTTCCAAAACGTGGAATGTGGTCCCGCATATCCCGCCACAATCTCTCGATATTTTGGGTATGAGCACGTGTCTCGGGATCCACGAAATTTTTGGAGTGATTCACCGTCTGGTGAACAAATCCCTCCTCCGACAAGCAGTTATACGCCTTCCAACAGTCGGACATGATGGTACTCCCATCGGCTACTCGCTCCTTAATTATTGCGAGCTCGACAGGCAAGATGAAAAAGTCGCCACTTTCTCGCTCTATACCTCCGAACACCCATTGTCCTTCGACAACTCGGCCGCAGTTTTGCTTCCTCTTCACCACTTTGGCCTTGTCAATTTCCACAATCTTTCCTGGACCTTCAATTTGTTGCCGACAATTATTGAGGCTCCAGTCAATGTAGACCTCTCTCAAGAAGCTTTTGAAGTCAATAACTGTTTGACGGCTCCATCCATGCTCTTTTACCAAGCAATTCGCCTCGCCCTTTAAGCGCAGGCAGTCCCAACTCACAAATGAACAAATTCTCGGAATGGTCAACGTTGTTCCCTCGAAGAAGGTGTTCTTTCGCACACTCTCCTGAAAGCTGCATTGAACACTCACACGTTTCTGCTTTCCTTGCTGGCGCGCACGGCATCGAAAAAAAAACATTGTGTCTCCGCGAGATTGAAATGAGCACTGCGCACCACACTTTGGGCAGATGCGATCCTTCCGAATGACATTATGGTGTCGTAGAAAGCTGAACAACTCACTCTCACTGAGTTGGTCGAACTCCCTTGTACCTACTTCACAGCCTGTGCACGACATTTTAGCAGAATTTAACGCAAATACAAATTACGTACGGATCCCGTTAAAAACGGAGTTGGAAAACACGCCAAAAATTACATGAGGATGAAAGTAGTGTTGCTAAACGTTACATAAAATCGAAAAAAAAAGAACCATGCAAAGCTCAAATCAACCCTGCAAAACTCAAAAGAACATTCATTTTGCATAAAAAGAACAAAAAAATAACTCATTTTTATTAAAATTTCAAAAATTTTTAAAAAAAAAACTATACAAGACCCGGAAACAATGTTCACACCTAAATTCATCATAAATCAGGCTCTAATTTTGGATTTTTTTTTTTTTTTTTTTGGAGGTGTGCCGCATAGCTTGGACCGTTACCTTTTTTTTAAAATAATTTTTATGTCAAACTTAATATTATTCGTCACAAAATTGGATATCAGAAATTTTGGGGCATATAACTGTTTTCGTCACTAGACTTTTACCTCGTAAAGAGGTTTTTTTTTGATAAGATATTAACATTAATTCAAATCATTATTTTGTGTGTTGCATTCAATTATATTATTTTATTTACTTTATGAAATTAATAGTATTTGAATGTTAGCAAAAATTTGATCTGTTTTGGCGCGTGCTTGCATATGTAGGTGTGTCCACTTAACAGATTTACATACAATCAACAAGAATATGTTAAGCTAGAAACTTCTTTTGTTGTGGCGCGTGCCTACATATGTATGCATGCGTGTACTTAACAGATCTTAGAAGTGCATGTAAGGCTGTCTCGCTCCCTCTAATGCTAAATTCATTGGTCTATTCGCTTTTGTTTTACTTTCTGCTTAATTCGTTTTGTTCCTTTCGTTCGAGCGGGTGTCCAATTTAATTGAGTGATTTGAAAAGTGTTTCTTATTGTGATAAACTGTGTTACAAATATATAGTGAATAGTGCTTAATATAAAATACTACGATTGCATATATTCTCTGAAGTAGAGATGGGCACGGGCCGGGTCGGGCCTCGGGTCCCATGGGCCTTTTACAAAATTCGGGCCGAAAAATGTCATTTCGGGTCGGGTCGGGCCGGGCTCGGACCTAACTTCAAAGCCCGAAAGCCAGGAACACGCCAAATCTATTGCATTATTTTGCACTATTTGCATCAACAGCCGAGTCGATATAGCCATGTCCGTCTGTCCGTCTGTCTGTCTGTCCGTCTGTCTGTCCGTCCGTGTGAGCGCCTAGATCTCAGAGACTATAAGAGCTAGAGCAACCAAATTAGGCACACAGACTTCTATAGACCCCACGCAGGTCAAGTTTGTTTCAAATTTTCGCCACGCCTTTTTCTGCCTCTGTAAATCGCAAAAAACCACCACACGCACAGTTTTCAAGATATTATAATTTTTTTTACTAATTATCATTAACTACTATTATTACTGTAACGGAGCTTTTCTAGCCGAGGTCTGCGTCTCAGTCCGGCCAGGGTCTGTTTACAGAAAATTTTTAAAACATCTGGGACGAGTGGACATAGCGGCTGGAGCGTCAGCGGGGAAGCTGACGTTCTCGCTCGAAAATCGGCTGAGTTGACCTTGCCGCGAACCCGGGATTGGCCCAGGAGGACGAGGAGGGACTCCCGAGACCCGTTGCGTCGCTCTCCTCGGACCTGCCCTGCCAAGTTTGAGACGCAAATTCGTTCCATACCGGCGGCGTGGAGGGAGCAGCCCAGAAAGGAGAAATCGTATGACGGTATCTCTCCGTCCAAGGATGCCCTCCATGCCGCGCAGATCTGGCCGCCGGGTCAGATCCGTGGACGACGAGACCGTATGACGGTAACTCGGTTCCACAGACCGGACTCCGGTGTCTCCAGGCCCGGTGCGCCGTTGAGGACCCCAGAATAGGAACTATATGATAGTATTCCTATTCCGGGCCACCCCCGACGCACCAAGTCCGGCCAGTTGGGTCGAACTTGCGTCCCCTCCTTGGGCTCGCGTCAAGGCCACCTGTAATGACCTAGGAAATAAGAAAAGGGGAAAAAAAGAATAGTTGGGCTACAGGGAACAACAGAACAAAACGCATGCCATCATCGTCACAAATATTATTTCCAATTATTACCCCATGCTGGGGTTTGCTTGCGTTGGAACTTTCACAAATATTTCTCTTATAAGATCTTGACGCACGGTCAGAAGAAATGATCCCCGTTCCATAGACGGAACCAAGAAAGGGAGAAAGAAAAGCCGCTGGCCAGCTTACCCGCTGCTTGTAAGAAAGCGGAGGTGGTTTGTCGCTGCTCTTCCTCTATACACACACACTCTATGCGGCGGCCGCTGAGGTACAAATGTTGTTGTTGTTGTTGCTGATGCTGGCGCTGGTTGGCAAAAAAAATGCTTCGCGCTCACACACACACGAAAATGTTGCGGCGGCCGCTGAGGTACAAATGTTGTTGTTGTTGTTGCTGATGCTGGCGCTGGTTGGCAAAAAAAAATGCTTCGCGCTCACACACACACGAAAATGTTGCGGCGGCCGCTGAGGTACAAATGTTGTTGCTGTTGTTGCTGATGCTGGCGCTGGTTGGCAAAAAAAAAGATGCTTTGCGCTCACACACACACGAAAATGTTGCGGCGGCCGCTGCTGCTCAGAAAATATGCACTGTGGTAGCTGGGGGTAACTTTTGGGTTTTACTTTGCGAGAGAAAGATCGAATCTCAGAAAACACGTCCGTTGCGTTCGAGCCCGTTAGAAAAAGTGAAGCCGGCTGGCGTGGCGGAAATTCCGCCATGTTTTTCTGTTAGATCACATCTGGAACTAAATGAGTCATCTCGCTTCAGTGTGGGGTTCACGAGAACGAAATATCGAACGCAAAGACCTTCGTGATCGGCTGGTTCAATTGGCGTTGCCAATTGATCCATGTTCCCAGCTGATCCCTTTCTGGTCACTCCAGCGTTGCCAATGTTGACATTGGAAAATACTATGTGTGTTGTGAGGCCATCAGAATGCTGCCTCACACTCCCCCTTTACTTCGGGGCGGGAAAAGAAAGGCTGTCGTCATCCTGGGGGGGCGGAATGGATCCTTGTAGTGGTTCCCCCAAAGGGGTGTTCTTCGTGAGGCTCCGGTGCTGGTGCGGACAGGTCGCCGGGTCCGGCTGTGGTTTCCCCGAAGGGGTAAGGACGTTGAGATGGCTCGCCATCTTCAAGTGGTCCCCAGGAACTTAGCCCGGTGGAACGGGTTTCCTCAGTCATCTTCGTGTCATGGTCGCTTTCGTCTCTCGGAGCTAGCGTTGTTGGGGCGTCATCTTTGCTGTGCGGATTCCGTTTTCGCTCGCTGGTGCCCCCGGAGGGGTCTTTATAAACATTGCGTGATGTGCCCGCCTTTGGGTCTTTCTGTGCCTGCGTGAGATTGCCCCCGGAGGAGTCTTGATAAACATTACGTGGTGTGCCCGCCTTTGGGTCTTGGTGTACTAGCTTTCCAGCAGCGTTTCCCTGTTGTGGTTCCCCCGAAGGGGTTTCCGTGATGCTTTGCATGTGCGGACAGGTCGCCTGGTCCGGCTGTGGTTCGTGCTTCGTGATGCTTCTGTGCGGCTGCGGACAGGTCGCCTGGTCCGGCTGTGGTTCCCCCGAAGGGGTCTTCGTGATGGCTCGTTGCTGGTGCGGGCAGATCGCCTGGTTCGGCTGTGGTTCGTGCTTCGTGATGCTTCTGTGCGGCTGCGGACAGGTCGCCTGGTCCGGCTGTGGTTCCACCGAAGGGGTTGTCTTTGTGATGCTTTGCTTGTGCTTCGCTGTGTGCTTGCTCTGGTTCCTGTTGTATTCCCTACTGTGAGCTTCGCTGCGTCCTTCGCGGTGTTCTTTGCTGTTGCTTCTAGAATTAGTCAAAAGAGAGAAATTACTCTGATGTCGGCCTGTCCACCGCCGTCTTCTAGCCGGGATGAAAATCCTGCCTCGCCGTAGTGGCGCGGATGGTTAGATGGCGGCTCGTGGGTCTTCTGTTGAAAAGACGCTGGGATGGCGCATGCCTCTGCCGGCACCGCCATGAATCTCGCTGGTCACTGCTGCGATGACGCATGCCTGGTTGGCACCGCCAGTGGGTTTGGGTGGTCACTGCTGGGATGACGCGTGCTTCTGCCGGCACCGCCATGAATCTCGGTGGTCACTGCTGCGATGACGCATGCCTGGTTGGCACCGCCAGTGGATCTGAGTGGTCACTGCTGGGATGACGCGTGCCTCTGCCGGCACCGCCATGAATCTCGGTGGTCACTGCTGCGATGACGCATGCCTGGTTGGCACCGCCAGTGGATCTGAGTGGTCACTGCTGGGATGACGCGTGCCTCTGCCGGCACCGCCATGAATCTCGGTGGTCACTGCTGCGATGACGCATGCCTGGTTGGCACCGCCAGTGGATCTCTGTGGTCACTGCTGGGATGACGCGTGCCTCTGCCGGCACCGCCATGAATCTCGGTGGTCACTGCTGCGATGACGCATGCCTGGTTGGCACCGCCAGTGGATCTGAGTGGTCACTGCTGGGATGACGCGAGTTACGTCCCAACCAACGAATACCGATAAGGATATAGATAATAACAAAGAGCCACATAACCAAGACGGTATAAGCGTAGTTTGGTGATAAACTCTAACCTAACCAAATAGAAACTCCGATAAGATAATTAAAGTACATTTGTAAAACTGACCTAAACAAATAAGATAACCTTTAAACAGATACGAATTCGAATACCTCTACAAACATTTAAGATAAGTAAATCCGATACTCTGACCTATTCAAACAAGATAAATGTAATGTCTGAACATATGTAAACTCTATGGATAAGAATATCGATAAGACTCATTTGTAAGGTTATAAAAACCCAAATTCCTCTAAATAAATTAGTTATTACATTCCTGACACTCTTAAGAGACGGTCGTGTTTTAATTCAAACGTAATTGGCGCAGCCGGGAAAAGTCTACTAAAATCTTAAGATATTAGGATTCAAATTTGCTCTGAATATATCCCAAGATATATCGAACTTAAATATATGTGAAAGTATTTTAAGAACAATGAAAATCATAAGATTTTGTTACTTAGATATATGTGCTAAAATTTATAAATAACAAAAACAAAAAACTAAAAGGAAAAGTTAAAAATCCTTAAAAGTGAAAACATTTTATTTAACAATAAAAATAAAAATATTAGTTGGAAAGTTAATTGTGTTAAAATTTATAATCTGGATAAATCCGTATATCTTTTAAAAACGAACTCGAAGTTCACTGTGAAAAAAAAATAATAATAAATAAAATTAACAGTGAAATATAAATAATATACCCAAATACAATAATTGTTGGGATTATAATTAAAAATAAAAATAAAAAAAAAGGCAATCGGACAACGAATTAACATATATGCCTAAAGGAGAGAAAACCAAATCACATCAATCACCGTATTCGAAAGTGTGCAGTACTGACGACGAAATGGCGAATCCGGGCAACATAACCATCACTGGATCTGATCTTCTGAAAGAGGCATCGAGGATCAGAGGATTTTCGGGAAGAGATGACTACGATCTGTCATCATTTCTAAGAGAAGTGGAAGCTGTCTTGGAACTCTTCAGGGAGAACGCAAATACAAGGCTATTTGTGATTCAACGCTACGTGGTGACGAAAATTCACGGCGAGGCATTGAACGTCATCAGACCTTTAGGAGGGAACTCGACGTGGGAAGCAATCAAAGCTGAACTCATAAGGAACTTCGGAGTCAAGGAAAGCTACCATCACCTTTATCATCGGGCAATTAGCATAAGAAACACAAATGTAAGTGACTATTTTTATAAACTAAAAAATGTATTAGATAAGGTTAATATTAAGTATGAATTTGATTTGCTAAAGCCAGTTGCTTTTTCACCAGAAGCAAACGAGGCATTTTTTTTAAAAACTTTTTTGGACGGAATCAGTCCTCATCTGTCTTCAATTATATTAAGTAGGAATATAATTAAATTAAGGGAAGCATTTTATACGCTAGACGATTTAGGGATGCTAAGGCAGTATAGGCAGAATAGAAACAATGACGGATACAGACAACAACAACAACAAATAAATACAGCCCCTAATGATCACCAACAGCGGCAAAACGATAGGCAGCATTCAGGCTATCCTAGACACCAACAACAAAATACAACCCCTAATTATTACCCAAGTACTAATAATCATCAGCAATGGCAGAACGATAGGCAGGATGTTGAATTTTGTAAGCAACACTCACAACAAACAAGGAACAGTAGTCAATCAAGATTTGTCTGAACAGTCCCAATGGAAGTAGATCATATTAGACACGATACCGAAGAAAACTATTCAGTCGAAATCTTTAATGTACCTTTACCGATAATAGAAGTAACTATAGGAAACAATAAAATTAAATGCCTTATAGATACAGGGTCAACTACATCAATTTTAAATAGTAATTCATTGCCAGAATCTAAGAGAACGAAAATGGAAAGGGCAATGAAACTTAGAACACTAAATAACGAATTTTTCATAACAGAGGAAATAGTAACGCCTTTACCAAGTGAATTTAATGAAAATAACTTTATACATTGGAAACTCAGTCCATTAAGAAATAAACAGTTCGATGGAATAATCGGACAGAATTTATTAGTGCCTATTGGTGCCATAATAAATTTAGAGGATAATTTTGTAGAAATTAATGGAAATAAGATATGTTTCCTAAATTCACTTCCTTCTAATATTAATGACATTCATTCAATCGAAACAATAGATTCAAATGTTTTGTCTAAGTTAGAAACTGAAGACGATGATAAACTCAGTACAACAGCAGCAATTCGTTCTCAGGTAGAGGAATTAAATGATCACTTTCCCATACTAGAATCAGTTGTTAACCGCTTTCGAACACTAATTATTTTATGCGAACATAAAGTTAAGGAAAGCGAGAAAATAGGCGGTAGCTTGAAAGTCTACATAAGTCAGGATGATATTGATAGTGGATATATAGTTGATATCTTTAGGAAATACTTAAAGGAAAATTGTAAGACGGGTATTTATTCCGATTTAGCAGAAACCGAATACAATAAAGTTCAACTAAAACTTATTGAGATTTTCGGGAAAAGTATAAAGTTTATCAAATGTATGCATCATGCTAAAGACATGATCAATGAAGAAGAAGCATATCGTTACATTGCAAAATGTCACAAAAACGAAACCGGTCATGCAGGGATTAATGAAAACTACCAAAGGTTAAAACACCTTATTTATATAAAAAACCTTAAGACACTGAATCACAAATATACTAACAATTGTGATGTGTGTAATAAAGTAAAACACGATAGGAAAGCCTTAAAAGCCATGTCCCATTTTACAGAAACCCTTAGGGACATAAATCGTATTGTTCACATTGATATATTCACATTGTATAAAAACAATTTCCTAACAATAATAGATAAATTTTCAAAATTTGCCGTAGCTTTACCATTAGAAAATATAAAAAGCATAACCCTTGTAGAAAAATTAAGGCAATTTATATCAATAAAGGGCGCTCCACGAAAGATAATAGCAGACAATGAGTTTAATTGTGTGAATGTCAAAGAATTCTTTAGAACAGAAAACATTGAGGTATATTTTACTAAGCCTAATAGTCATACAGGTAACTCAGACATAGAACGTTTTCACAATACATTGTGCGAGAGACTAAGGGTAACTGAACTCAAGAGCAAAGGATTATCGATGCAGGAAAAAATGCTCAAATGCGTAGAATACTATAATAAATCTTTTCACTCAGCAATAAATAATAAACCAATAGATGTAGATAACATAAAAGTAAAATTAGAAATTGTTCAGGCCCGACTAAATAACATTAAACTGAAAAATAAAAATACCAAAAGACTTCACGAAAGTACAGCTTAGAGTTATACAACCAATTTCTGATGGGCAGATGAGAGAAATAGACTTCGCTCCAGAAACAGTTTTTAAGTATCAAAATAAAATTTTTACACATACGAAAATGAAAAAACTATAAATGAACTTAGAATTTCCAACCATTGTATTTTTACGAAATCTTGTTCATTAGTTACTAATGAAATGACGGAAATTATTGAAATTGACGATCAAACACTGTTACTAAAAAATTTTAAAAATATTAAGTTATCTCAAAATTGCGATAAGAGAGAAATTGTATTAAACGGTAACTATCTTATACATTATCAAAATTATACTTTAAAATTATTTCAACAATCATTTTCAAATGTAAAATATATTTTTCAACAAAGATTTTATTACCCTGTAAACGAACATGTCAACTTCGATCATAAAATTTCATTTAACGATATTAAACTACAACATATTGATAATATTAAGGAAATAGAGGAACTTAAATATCACAAAAATGTAAATCAAACAATTTCCTCAACAGTTATAATTATTACACTTATTGTTATAGCTTAAGTTATATATCTTTGGAGAAAACAAAAGAATATGAATATTCAAGTTTTAAACAAAACCCAGGAGTATTTTGTATCTCAGCGGGGAGGAGTTACGTCCCAACCAACGACTACCGATAAGGATATAGATAACAACAAAGAGCCACATAACCAAGACGGTATAAGCGTAGTTTGGTGATAAACTCTAACCTAACCAAATAGAAACTCCGATAAGATAATTAAAGTACATTTGTAAAACTGACCTAAACAAATAAGATAACCTTTAAACAGATACGAATTCGAATACCTCTACAAACATTTAAGATAAGTAAATCCGATACTCTGACCTATTCAAACAAGATAAATGTAATGTCTGAACATATGTAAACTCTATGGATAAGAATATCGATAAGACTCATTTGTAAGGTTATAAAAACCCAAATTCCTCTAAATAAATTAGTTATTACATTCCTGACACTCTTAAGAGACGGTCGTGTTTTAATTCAAACGTAATTCGCGTGCCTCTGCCGGCACCGCCATGAATCTCGGTGGTCACTGCTGCGATGACGCATGCCTGGTTGGCACCGCCAGTGGATCTGAGTGGTCACTGCTGGGATGACGCGTGCCTCTGCCGGCACCGCCATGAATCTCGGTGGTCACTGCTGCAATGACGCATGCCTGGTTGGCACCGCCTGTGGATCTCTGTGGTCACTGCTGGGATGACGCATGCCTCTGCCGGCACCGCCATGTGTCTCGGTGGTCACTGCTGGGATGGGACGAATATGCTTCACAGAATGCCGCTACATTCCAACCGGGATGGAAATCCTGACTCGCTGTGATGGCGCGGATGGTAACATAGCGGCACACGTGAAGCTCGATGACCTCGTGGTGTCAACTTCCGTTGCTGGGCCGCAGTGCAAGACGGCTGTGATGGCGCACAAAAGTCTAAACCCAAGAACACTTTGTCGACGATAGTTGGCAATACCAGATATGGTATGTTGCGTAATCTTGACAAGTGCCTTGCAGACAATGAAGTGCCCATCCTCCGCCATGCTGACTTTGGCCCCACGTCTTTAAAGCCGTTCCTCTTAGCGTTGAAAAAAACGATCCGATCGCTTTGCTGGTCCCAAACTGACTCCCTTGATGCCTTGGCTCAAGTCATGAACGCTGTGTCGATCTCTGTTGACGTCGGCAGAAGCGTTTCGACGCGCTGCACCGCGCAGGAGCCCGCTTGTAGCCGCTACTCGCTCTTGTGGCGCCAGAGCTAGCTTGTGGCTGCTGCTCGCACACGAGGCGCAGAATTCGCTAGCGTGGAATTCTGCCCGCGCTCGTGGCGACAGAGCCAGCTTGTAGCGCTGCCCGCCCTTGTAGCGACAGAGCTCGCCAGGGGTTCTGCCCGCGGTGCCTTTTGCTGCTCTGCTTCTGCTGTTGCTCTGCTTCTGCTGTTTCTCTGCTTCGTTGTCGCTCTGCTTCGTTGTCGCTCTGCTTCGTTGTCGCTCTGCTTACGTTGTGTTCTGCTTCGTTGTCGCTCTGCTTACGTTGTGGCTCTGCTCCTCTTTCCCGTTCTCTCGCGATCTGGAAACAGCAACCAAAATCTCCCGCCGTGCGACGGACTAGCTCTGCTAATTTTCTGAGCCTGCCGCTACTTGCCATGAAGAGAGAAGAAAAGGAAGACTCTCAGCAAAATGACCTTTCAAAACAATTATTTCCCCCTTCTAAAAAAAAAATTCTTGCGGAATATCACTAAATTAATATGCTCGATTTACAGGGTACAGGGTACAAATGTACATGGGCCCTAAAAATTCTGAGACTGGTGGAAAATTCTGTGCTAGGGAGAATCCCGTGGTTGACTTTTCCGACGGGCTCGGGAATTTTCGTATTAACTTGCTATATGAAAAAAATAATTATTATGGCCCTATGATACCCTGCTTTTTGTAACGATGATTGGCATGCTTTTCAATAATAGGAAAAGAGGAAAAAAAAAAAAAAAAAAACATGGCCTGCCGATATCGATGCTCGAGGTGTCAAAAAAATGCCTAATAGGAATTTTATTCCAAAAGTCCCTGCTCGGGCGCCATCTGTAACGGAGCTTTTCCAGCCGAGGTCTGCGTCTCAGTCCGGCCAGGGTCTGTTTACAGAAAATTTTTAAAAAATCTGGGACGAGTGGACATAGCGGCGGGAGCGTCAGCGGGGAAGCTGACGTTCTCGCTCGAAAATCGGCTGAGTTGACCTTGCCGCGAACCCGGGATTGGCCCAGGAGGACGAGGAGGGACTCCCGAGACCCGTTGCGTCGCTCTCCTCGGACCTGCCCTGCCAAGTTTGAGACGCAAATTCGTTCCATACCGGCGGCGTTGAGGGAGCAGCCCAGAAAGGAGAAACCGTATGACGGTATCTCTCCGTCCAAGGATGCCCTCCATGCCGCGCAGATCTGGCCGCCGGGTCAGATCCGTGGATGACGAGACCGTATGACGGTAACTCGGTTCCACAGACCGGACTCCGGTGTCTCCAGGCCCGGTGCGCCGGTGAGGACCCCAGAATAGGAACTACATGATAGTATTCCTATACCTAGGAAATAAGAAAAGGGGAAAAAAAGAATAGTTGGGCTACAGGGAACAACAGAACAAAACGCATGCCATCATCGTCACAAAGATTATTTCCATTTATTACCCCATGCTGGGGTTTGCTTGCGTTGGAACTTTCACAAATATTTCTCTTATAAGATCTTGCCGCACGGTCAGAAGAAATGATCCCCGTTCCATAGACGGAACCAAGAAAGGGAGAAAGAAAAGCCGCTGGCCAGCTTACCCGCTGCTTGTAAGAAAGCGGAGGTGGTTTGTCGCTGCTCTTCCTCTATACACACACACTCTATGCGGCGGCCGCTGAGGTACAAATGTTGTTGTTGTTGTTGCTGATGCTGGCGCTGGTTGGCAAAAAAAATGCTTCGCGCTCACACACACATGAAAATGTTGCGGCGGCCGCTGAGGTACAAATGTTGATGTTGTTGTTGCCGATGCTGGCGCTGGTTGGCAAAAAAAATGCTTCGCGCTCACACACACACGAAAATGTTGCGGCGGCCGCTGAGGTACAAATGTTGTTGCTGTTGTTGCTGATGCTGGCGCTGGTTGGCAAAAAAAAAAGATGCTTTGCGCTCACACACACACGAAAATGTCGCGGCGGCCGCTGCTGCTCAAAAAATATGCACTGTGGTAGCTGGGGGTAACTCTTGGGTTTTACTTTGCGAGAGAAAGATCGAATCTCAGAAAACACGTCCGTTGCGTTCGAGCCCGTCAGAAAAAGTGAAGCCGGCTGGCGTGGCGGAAATTCCGCCATGTTTTTCTGTTAGTTCACATCTGGAACTAAATGAGTTATCTCGCTTCAGTGTGGGGTTCACGAGAACGAAATATCGAACGCAAAGACCTTCGTGATCGGCTGGTTCAATTGGCGTTGCCAATTGATCCATGTTCCCAGCTGATCCCTTTCTGGTCACTCCAGCGTTGCCAATGTTGACATTGGAAAATACTATGTGTGTTGTGAGGGCATCAGAATGCTGCCTCACATTACCTATCATCCTACTAAATCGTAACAAGAGCGGACAAACAGAAAGGTGGTAATGGCTAATTAAAGTTTTTTAAAAATATAAGTGCCTAAAAGCATGCAATAAAAAATATTAAAAAATTCATTAAAATAAGTAACGGGTATCCTAGAGTCGGGCGCTCGACTATAGTCTTTCCCACTTGTTTTCATGTTAAGTCCTTCACAATATTTTCCATATATTTATTCTTAAATAATATAATTAACAAAAGTAATAAAAATAGAAACAAAAACATAATAATTTCATAGAAACAAAAAAAAACAGTAAATGTTAGCTGTCTAGTAATTCTTTGCAAAATGCAAACATTAATCTCTAAAAGGCTATATCTTTTCAACAACACGCTATAATTGGCTAATATTTTGTGTGCCCGCCATTAGCATCCATAACTGCCCTGAGGCGCCACGACATCGACGATATAAGTCGATTAATGTCGTAATATTCCGGAATTTTAAGCCACTCCTCATTTATGCACTTAATTAACTCAAGTTTTGTTTTTGGGCTCCGTTTGGCTACCTTTCTCTTGAGCAAAGCCCACAAATTTTCGATTGGATTGAGATCCGGACTTTTGGCGGGCGTGTCAATAACTTTGCTGCAATTATAAAGCAGCCAAGTGCGACACAGCAGCGATTTGTGCTTCGGATCATTGTCCTGGTACAGTTTGTATTTGAGTTTGCTGCTGTTTTCAGGATTAACGAAGCCAAAATTGTGCGCGCTTCTTGACAATTCATTTTTTAATATGTCTAAGCTTTCCAAATTTAACAGTGTTTGGCCAGGAGGGCTGTATTTGGTTTCCGCCAAACTTTGCTGGGTCCATCATGATAATACATCATGATCTTGGTCTCGTCACAAAAAATGACGTCATTCCAGTACTCCGGAGATCTGTTAACATTGAATATTGCAAAGTTTAAGCGCTTCTCAATATTCACAGCAGACAGCAATGGCTTCTTCCTTGCTACATATGATGAGTACATGTGGCGATTGAGTACTTTTCTCACAGTTTCATGGCACACGGTCTTCTCGCAGTCTGTTTTGATATCATTCGCCAACTCTCTGAGGCTTGTTTGCGGTTTATTTTCAACAGTTTTCAATATTTTTGAACAATCCCGCTGAGAGAGCTTTGGTGGTCTGCCTTCAGAACTGTATAATTCCAGTCCGTTTTCTTTTTCTGCCCGGTTAATAATATTATAAACTGTTTTAAGTTTAATTTGATACATTTCAGCTAACTCTTTTGCTGTTTTTCCTTTCTTAAAATGAAAGTAAACTAATTGAATCAAATTATCCTTTGTGCGTTTGCCAGGCACTGCAAAAATCCTCAATTTAACACAAACGTGCACTGATCCAAAGCAAATTTTTTCAACGGATGAGTGCAAGGAAGACTAAAAAAACATGTGATCGGTCGTTTTCGCTTTTGTTGTCCCGTTAGTTTTTCTATTGTCTTCTTTCAACCAGTGTTTGCATTTTGCAAAGAATTTATTGACAGCGTCATATATGACGTTGTTTTGTTTTTTTCATTTCTTTGACGTTATACTTGGAATTTAGTTATTTTTTTTTGTCAGAATTATAGCTAATACATATTTTAACCATAATTGAAAAACAAATTTTTCCCAAATATTAATGTATGTGTGTTTTATTATGTGCTGTCGGTGCTGAAATACACACAGTACATAATTTTTTATAAATAAATAATTAATAGTTACAATTATTCCAATTGTTGAGTGTTATTGATCTTTTCTTGTTCGGTGCATTCGGTTACGGTTTTAGCGCATCCAATAATTCGAATAATTATTAATCAACGTGACACGCAAGTCATATTTAATTAATTTTTTTCTTTTCGTATTTTCTTATTTTTTTCCTTGTCCCTATTTTATTATTTCTTATTTAAATATAATAGTTAATAACAAAAATTTTGTTATTAACATATGTCAAATTTAATTTAATACATTTATTTATATAACTAACATAATTTTGAAACTATTTATTTATAAAATTATATAGTTGTAACTATTTATATATTATATAATATAGTTATATATAAATAGTTTTCTAAGCTAATATTTTCGATAACATTATTTAATAGCAAATACTCAGAATAGGAGACAGAGACGTACAAACGCTACGCTGATAGAGTCCGTAGATCCACACGACGCCAAAATACTACAGTTAGGAATAGCGAGCAAATACGTAACACACAACTTAGAGCAATTCATTGAACTGAACTTGAGATTCGCATTTTAGAAAGTGAGAGAGATAGGGTTTCTAGATCTCAAGTTAGGGACAATCCTGCGAGGAGGATTGTCGAACAAGTGCTCGATTGTTACAACGACAAACAATCGCTGCCGCTATACAAAGAGTAAGCCAAAATAGGAGCATTAGTCAAAATAGGGAAGCAGAAAATCGGCGAAATGCTGAACGAATGAGAGAGAATCGCGCGAATATTTTTGAGGACATAACCCCATTAGAGGCTCAAATAGGTAAATTTAATAAAACCATAAAGTTGGGTCCAAGTCAAGTTTGCCTTTGCTGCAAAGACCTGTGGTTTCCCCACCAAATTAAAAAATTTTCGAGAGCTTTCATTGAAAGTGCCAATGAGTATAGTGAGTCCATTTTAAGCCTGTCAAGCCAGTTTCCCTCTGACAATAACATCTTTAAATTTTGCAGTATATGTACTAATAATATTAAAGCTCGAAAGAAACCAAAATTTTCCATTATAAATGGCTTAGATTTCCCTGATCTGCCCGAGTGCCTTAAGGGTCTTACTCCTCTAGAAGAAAGACTTATTTCATCACGTCTTCCATTTATGGTCATCAAGTCATTAGGTGTTGATCGACAGAGTGCAGTTAAAGGAGCTGTAGTCAATGTCTCCATTCCAGTAAGCAATATCGTGACATCTCTTCCACGAGCATTCCATGAAGCAGAGGTAATACAGCTCCACCTCAAACGTAGGATGGAATATAGTAATGATTACATGACTGAAACCATTAGGCCTTTAAGGATTGCAGAAGCAATTAGGTTTTTAATAAACACTGAACTTTATAGGATATATAATGTAGTTCTTAATGAACAGTGGATTTCAACCGTTTCAGCAACCGTTTCATCCTGAAGAGGATGTTGAAATGGAGGAGCTCAATCCTGGGGGTCAAGAAACTCTGCTTGAGAATAACATTGGGACTTCTGCCATGCAAAGAATCATAATTGCTCCTGGCGAAGGCCAAAGACCCCTAGATATGATTATGGATGCTGACTCTGAGGGATTAGCATTTCCTACAATATTTGCTGGCAACAAAAGAAAGTCTAGGGAAAGTTTTACAACCATTGTTAGATCTGAGCTTCGTAATTTTGATAGGAGAGGTTGTCGAATTGACAAATTATTTTTTAACTATAAGAAGTTAGAGCTAATGTGTATTAGAAACAGTACTTCGATTTGCTTAAGAAAGCACAGCGCCTCACGCGCTATTTCAGCCTCTGCACAGTGGTCGGACTTGTATGGGAGTAAGTGACAAAAATAGTTATACGTGTCTTACAAGTCTATAATTTAGACTGTAAGCTTAAAACAATAATATGAAACTACTTTAAACAAAATGGGCGTGGTTATACGCCTATACGCCCATACCACCCATAATATATTTAACAAAATACGAAAATATATTTCTTACAATACTTTTAAATTCCAAATATGATAACAAAAAATAAAAGTAATGTGCTGTAGTCTAAAGTTTTTTATATCTTTATTTTTAGCCTCTGCAGCTTCCTCAGAGAGCTCTCCAATCGAGACTAATGCTTTATTAATAACCTCAGGACCGTGTATTAATATTTTATGCACCGAAGCTGGCATGTAATACCATGTATAGGTTTCCACAAGTCCTCTTGCTGTCTCCAGCGCATACTCTCTAAATTTTTCAATATTTAATTTGTAGCCAGAATTTAAAGCCTGCAAAACAGTGGCGCATCTGTCAATTAAATTTTTATGTAGGCCTGTAATTTTTGCAGCTAGTCTAGAATTGTTAAAAAATTTACGAGCTGTGTTTCCATCATTTGATGTACCACTACCGCCAAACTTTGGCTTGTCTACAATAAGCCCCATTTTCTTGCGAAATTCAATTTGAAGCCTTCGTTTCCGTATCTGTATATCTTTTTTATGCGTTGGAGACCGGATTTGCCACGTCTTTATCTCCAAGCGATATGATATATAAAGGAAATATTCAAAAAATCTTATGTATGCAATTAAAGGGGATAAGCCAAATTCATACCGACATTCATGAACTTTTTTGTTAAGATAGTTATCAATATCATTCATTTCTGTCGGCTTCGCTTCGCATATATAACACTTCGTTGAAGACGTTCCACTCAAAGCAAACGGATGAGTGCAAGGAAGACTAAAAAAACATGTGATCGGTCGTTTTCGCTTTTGTTGTCCCGTTAGTTTTTCTATTGTCTTCTTTCAACCAGTGTTTGCATTTTGCAAAGAATTTATTGACAGCGTCATATATGACGTTGTTTTGTTTTTTTCATTTCTTTGACGTTATACTTGGAATTTAGTTATTTTTTTTTGTCAGAATTATAGCTAATACATATTTTAACCATAATTGAAAAACAAATTTTTCCCAAATATTAATGTATGTGTGTTTTATTATGTGCTGTCGGTGCTGAAATACACACAGTACATAATTTTTTATAAATAAATAATTAATAGTTACAATTATTCCAATTGTTGAGTGTTATTGATCTTTTCTTGTTCGGTGCATTCGGTTACGGTTTTAGCGCATCCAATAATTCGAATAATTATTAATCAACTTGACACGCAAGTCATATTTAATTAATTTTTTTCTTTTCGTATTTTCTTATTTTTTTCCTTGTCCCTATTTTATTATTTCTTATTTAAATATAATAGTTAATAACAAAAATTTTGTTATTAACATATGTCAAATTTAATTTAATACATTTATTTATATAACTAACATAATTTTGAAACTATTTATTTATAAAATTATATAGTTGTAACTATTTATATATTATATAATATAGTTATATATAAATAGTTTTCTAAGCTAATATTTTCGATAACATTATTTAATAGCAAATACTCAGAATAGGAGACAGAGACGTACAAACGCTACGCTGATAGAGTCCGTAGATCCACACGACGCCAAAATACTACAGTTAGGAATAGCGAGCAAATACGTAACACACAACTTAGAGCAATTCATTGAACTGAACTTGAGATTCGCATTTTAGAAAGTGAGAGAGATAGGGTTTCTAGATCTCAAGTTAGGGACAATCCTGCGAGGAGGATTGTCGAACAAGTGCTCGATTGTTACAACGACAAACAATCGCTGCCGCTATACAAAGAGTAAGCCAAAATAGGAGCATTAGTCAAAATAGGGAAGCAGAAAATCGGCGAAATGCTGAACGAATGAGAGAGAATCGCGCGAATATTTTTGAGGACATAACCCCATTAGAGGCTCAAATAGGTAAATTTAATAAAACCATAAAGTTGGGTCCAAGTCAAGTTTGCCTTTGCTGCAAAGACCTGTGGTTTCCCCACCAAATTAAAAAATTTTCGAGAGCTTTCATTGAAAGTGCCAATGAGTATAGTGAGTCCATTTTAAGCCTGTCAAGCCAGTTTCCCTCTGACAATAACATCTTTAAATTTTGCAGTATATGTACTAATAATATTAAAGCTCGAAAGAAACCAAAATTTTCCATTATAAATGGCTTAGATTTCCCTGATCTGCCCGAGTGCCTTAAGGGTCTTACTCCTCTAGAAGAAAGACTTATTTCATCACGTCTTCCATTTATGGTCATCAAGTCATTAGGTGTTGATCGACAGAGTGCAGTTAAAGGAGCTGTAGTCAATGTCTCCATTCCAGTAAGCAATATCGTGACATCTCTTCCACGAGCATTCCATGAAGCAGAGGTAATACAGCTCCACCTCAAACGTAGGATGGAATATAGTAATGATTACATGACTGAAACCATTAGGCCTTTAAGGATTGCAGAAGCAATTAGGTTTTTAATAAACACTGAACTTTATAGGATATATAATGTAGTTTTTAATGAACAGTGGATTTCAACCGTTTCAGCAACCGTTTCATCCTGAAGAGGATGTTGAAATGGAGGAGCTCAATCCTGGGGGTCAAGAAACTCTGCTTGAGAATAACATTGGGACTTCTGCCATGCAAAGAATCATAATTGCTCCTGGCGAAGGCCAAAGACCCCTAGATATGATTATGGATGCTGACTCTGAGGGATTAGCATTTCCTACAATATTTGCTGGCAACAAAAGAAAGTCTAGGGAAAGTTTTACAACCATTGTTAGATCTGAGCTTCGTAATTTTGATAGGAGAGGTTGTCGAATTGACAAATTATTTTTTAACTATAAGAAGTTAGAGCTAATGTGTATTAGAAACAGTACTTCGATTTGCTTAAGAAAGCACAGCGCCTCACGCGCTATTTCAGCCTCTGCACAGTGGTCGGACTTGTATGGGAGTAAGTGACAAAAATAGTTATACGTGTCTTACAAGTCTATAATTTAGACTGTAAGCTTAAAACAATAATATGAAACTACTTTAAACAAAATGGGCGTGGTTATACGCCTATACGCCCATACCACCCATAATATATTTAACAAAATACGAAAATATATTTCTTACAATACTTTTAAATTCCAAATATGATAACAAAAAATAAAAGTAATGTGCTGTAGTCTAAAGTTTTTTATATCTTTATTTTTAGCCTCTGCAGCTTCCTCAGAGAGCTCTCCAATCGAGACTAATGCTTTATTAATAACCTCAGGACCGTGTATTAATATTTTATGCACCGAAGCTGGCATGTAATACCATGTATAGGTTTCCACAAGTCCTCTTGCTGTCTCCAGCGCATACTCTCTAAATTTTTCAATATTTAATTTGTAGCCAGAATTTAAAGCCTGCAAAACAGTGGCGCATCTGTCAATTAAATTTTTATGTAGGCCTGTAATTTTTGCAGCTAGTCTAGAATTGTTAAAAAATTTACGAGCTGTGTTTCCATCATTTGATGTACCACTACCGCCAAACTTTGGCTTGTCTACAATAAGCCCCATTTTCTTGCGAAATTCAATTTGAAGCCTTCGTTTCCGTATCTGTATATCTTTTTTATGCGTTGGAGACCGGATTTGCCACGTCTTTATCTCCAAGCGATATGATATATGAAGGAAATATTCAAAAAATCTTATGTATGCAATTAAAGGGGATAAGCCAAATTCATACCAACATTCATGAACTTTTTTGTTAAGATAGTTATCAATATCATTCATTTCTGTCGGCTTCGCTTCGCATATATAACACTTCGTTGAAGGCGTTCCACTCAAAGCATTGCAAGCTTTACCGTCCACCATTGTCAGTTGAAGACTGTGCTCTATGCAGATTTTATTTGGATTACAAATTTCGGTGTGCCGCAAATTGCCTATTTTTTGTTTTATGTAAGTCTCCTCTGCTATTGACAACTGGGTAGTCTCCTTTTTAAATTGAAACCTTATTGGTCTACAGAAGCGGGTCGATGACGGCCTAGGGTTTTTCCAAATAATTATCGGGCTTTTAGACTTAGTTATAAGTTTTAAGGGTACATAAGACGTGACAAATAAAGAATTATCCTCTAAATTATTATTGGCAAACTTCTGCTTATATTCACTATGTCCAGTGCTTCCGTCGAAACCCCATTTTCCAATTAAGGTCAGTGTGTTCACAGAATCATCTTTAATTTGATTGATAACATCCATCTGAAGATTTAGTATACGTGATGCTGTATGATCAAGTAAACTTTGTAGATCCACTTCAGCGATTGATTCGTTTACACTAAAGTTACTTGGATAACTGTGTGTTTTTGCTTGCAGAACATTATCGTAACTGGGTAAATAATTGTATGCAATTCCAGAGTTAACAAAACGTCGAATCAACAAGTATTGGTTTTTTGTTAAATTGGCATCCATAATAAGTGCAACAACTTGGTCAACATTTGCTTCAGGTAATGTTTGATTTGCCTCTTGGGAGGCATTTCTTAAAGCGTTCGCAGCAGACTCATCTATTTCAGCTATTTTGGCTATTCGTCGATACTTTGTTCTTGTTGAAGACTCGTTGAAATCGGATTTGAGACGCCCACGATCCTTAGATTAATGTGATCTTTCAGCTTTTTTCGTCACTGTGAAAGACACCCTCATCTCAAGCCAATCCGAATGCTTCTGCAGAAAAGTCAATTTGGTACGGTTACAGTTTTGCCATTGGACGTAAAACTTTTTGCAGACGGCAAAGGCACAATTCTGTAACTCCTCGGGATTCGCAATGTAAACGTCTTTTCCCAACTCCATCTGGATCGAATTAACGATATGACGGCCTCTTTCAACAACGGTTCCATTTAGAGCGCACCACTTTTCAAAAATTATTTTGTACGCTATCGAGCATTGTAAATAATTTCCCATTGCCAATTCGAAGAACTAAAATTAAATTAGTAATATTAAATAAGAACATAAACCAATTTGACATTCACTACACATATAACAATAACAAACACATAACAGATCACTTAACATGCAAAGTACAAACAACAAAAAACACAAATACCTGCTGCGTTCGGTTCAAAATATATTGACGCTGGGCAGCTCCCGGCAGCTGATTCCTTTTGGACATTAATCTATTATTATTTAGCTATTAATAATAAAAGATTTGATCATCGGATGCGATCGGCGTAACAACTAAAAGCTTAAGGGAAAGTACAAACACGAAAACGAAACACACTCACAAAAGGTTAATTGGGATTATTTTTGTATTAGACGATACACCACGATAAACAAAGTGTTATGAAGTAAAAATCATAGTTAATACCTGATACAATAATATCCATATTTTGAAAATGTTGTTATAAGTTGAATTTGTTAACTTGTTTACTCTTAATACTGGTGTCACTTTCATAGAATACACAACGCACAGAATTGCGTAGCGCGTTGTCTAACTTTATGGTATTTTTTCACAACGTGCGAATGGTCACACTCTAAAAATACGTTTGATTCAAAAAGTTAATTTATTTATGAGATGATCGACATACTACGAATTGTGAAATTTTGACTTCGGTTTTTTTATTTTTGTCATATGGGAGCGACCACTGTGCTCTGACGCTCTTAACGAAGAGCATATGGACCATCTGATTCGCCACGATGAAGGCTATAGGGTCCTTAAGGGTATTCGCACGTCTCCTGCTCATTGGGAAGCAGAAAAAGAAAGTTATGGCCATGATTCGTCAGTTTGGACTGCCTACTTTCTTTATAACTTTGTCGGCTGCTGAAAGTAGATGGTTAGAGCTGCTTGTGCTTTTAAAAAACAATGTGGACAAGCAGGAAGTTACAGAAGAAGGTTGCCTTCTAATGAGAAAGTGCGACTAATCCGTACTGACCCTGTAACCTGTGCACGCTATTTCGACTATCGGTATAGGCAATTATTTAAGCTTATGAAGAAGCAAGGGGGGGTTTTCGGAGAGCATTTTGATTTTATGCGCTACTGACGAGTTGAATTCCAGCATAGAGGTTCACCTCATATCCACGGAATGTTTTGGCTGAAAGATGCCCCTCAAGTAGATTTCGACAATAATGCATCTATTCAACCTGTAATAGACTTTATTGATCAATTCGTTACCACAGATGTAACAAATAACGACCTCTCCGAGTATAGTAAATACCAAAAGCACAAGCACGGGCACTCATGCATACGTGAAGTGAGAGGAAACTCTATTTGTCGCTTCGGTATTCGATTTTTTCCAATGCCCAGAACTGAAATTTTAAGGCCACTGCCTGAAGAAACTCCTCAAATTTCTCTTCAACGTGAAAATTTAAAAAGAGTTCGGAATTTTTTAAATTTGTCCTTCGATTCGGACACCACAAATCACTTGAGCATATTTGAAAATATTTTATCCCACGATCAAGTGCGCCTCACCTACGAGGACTACATATATGCTATAAGGTCTGCTTTGAAAAAGCCCCAAATTTTCCTGAAGAGAAGTTTCGCAGCAATTAATGTTAATGCATATAATAAACACATTCTAGGAATGCAAAGAGCCAATATGGATATCCAGTTAATATTGGACCCTTATGCATGCTGCAGCTATATAATTAATTATATAAATAAATCCCAAAGATGCATTTCCGAACTGATGCGTGATGTAATTGAAGAGATTAAGACTGGCAATCTTTCTCGCAAGCAAAGGCTGCAGTATATTGGTCACAAGTTCATTTCCGGCACTGAGATTTCAGCTCAGGAGGCCGCCTACTGCTGTTTAGGTTTGCGATTGTCTGAGACTAGCAACGCAGAAGTTTACATTAATACTTTGTTTTCATTTCACAAAGTCATTGAGTTCAACTCGTCAAATAATGAGGATGTTTACGAAAATGAAATTGTTGGTGGCTTACCTGTTCCTCTTCTCGATGAAAGTGGGTATGTCAAGGAGAGAACAAAGCCTCGAATTATTCGATTTAGGAGTTTTAATTTAAATATCGATAGGCAAAATTACTTTAAGGAGCTCGTAATGCTATATTTTGCTTGGAGAAATGAAAAGGTAGAACTAGTTCAGAAAAATTGTGAAGAAATTTACGCACAAAATGAGGAGTTAATTAGGGCTAACTTTAAGAAGTATAACATATTAGAAGATTTAGATGATGTGCTTAGAAACTGAGGGCAATACCGAGGACGAACAATTAGATGGACAGCTAGATGACGAATTTAGGGTTTTAAATTTCCTGAAATAAGTTCTCAACTAAATGTGGCAACAATAATCTAAATGACCAAATTGAAGATTCGAATGATACTATGCGAATAATAAAACTTCCACCATGACCACCAATATCATCTGAGAGTTTGTCGAACATTGTTCGATCATTAAATTTAAAGCAAAAGACTTATTTTACTCATGCGCTTCATAATGCCCACCATAATATAGTTTTCCACGAATTTGTGGGAGGAGGAGCAGGTGTCGGCAAAAGTAGGCTAATTTCAGCACTTTTTCAGTCCCTTTCTCAATTATAGTTAGCCAGACCCGGCTGCAACCCAACTACTGCTAAAATTCTTTTGTGTGCTCCCACAGGAAAAGCAGCATTCGGAATTGGAGGTTCTACCCTTCATTCTATGTTTTCACTTAAACTAAATCAATCTTCGTCCTCCTTTAATAATCTTCGAGACGACTTATTAAATACCCTCCGTTCAAGATTTATTGATCTTAAAGTTTTGATAATTGACGAAATATCAATGGTCGGTGCCAAAATGTTGTCCCATTTGGATTCTCGCCTAAAACTAATGTTAAATAACAGTGACGTACCATTTGGAGGGATTTCTGTTATAATTTTCGGTGATCTTAGACAGCTAAGTCCTGTTGGAGATCGATGGATATTCGATACCACTTCAGAGTTGCATACGGTCCAATATATGGGTCATCTCTGTGGGACTCTTTTAAGTTATTTGAACTCACAGAGATTATGTGACAGCGAGATGACCAAGCTTTTGCATTTGCATTAAACAACATGGCATCCGGTAATATGTCGTCTGATGATATAAGTTTGTTTAGATCCCAAATTTCCAACGAAAGTCAGTTACCAAATGATGCTATTCATTTGTTTTATACAAATAAATATACGGCAAAGTTAAACTCTATTCCAACTGCTCAACATATTTCAACTGCTCTTGATTTCGTAAAGGGCTTACAACTTACCGACGAAAAGAAAGTACCAAGTACATGATTACGGCCAACATAGATACGGCAGATGGTTTAGTAAATGGAGCCTCCGGAATCCTTATGGATATCAGTTTTAATTCATCCAACTCTCCACAAGTTCTTTGGATAAATTTCATAGATGAAAGTGTAGGACTTAATGCTCGGGCCAAGTGTCCCCATCCTCTAGAGTCTTCTTGGACACCAATTCACAAATTTACAAAAAATTTTCAATTTCATTCTAATCAGCAAATAAAGATCGACCGCAAACAATTTCCAATTATTCCGGCAGAAGCTATAACTATTCATAAAAGCCAAGGAGCAACTTACAGTAAAGTGGTTGTTCATACAACTGTAAGCATAATTCGCGAGGCCTTATACGTAGCTTGCAGTTGAGCCACAAGTGCTGCAGGCCTTTTTATTATTGGTGGATTTATGCCCCCAAAATCGAGCCCCCGCTCAGCAGTAGAGAAAGAGCTTCGAAGTCTGCGGAGCACCAAATTATTAAGTACGCATTATGACTGTCTATTCCACAGCCTTACATTTAATGCATTGTTCCATAATACGCAAAGCTTGTACTGTCACATTAATGATATTTGCTCCGATCAATTAATGCTTCATTCTTCCCTTTTATCTTTCGTTGAGACTTCTATATTTTCAAACGAGACATATGAAATACCTGGTTTCAGCTGTGCAGTTCGTCTAGATTGTGAATCGTTATCCAACAGATCTCGGCCAAAAAGAGGCATTCTTATTCTTATTAAAAATGAACTATTCGAGAATGTTAGTCTTTGTTCCAGTGGTCGACATTATGCTGATCCTAATAATGTTTCCTCAGCAGTGTTTGAGTTTGCCGTGTTTAAATACAAATCTTTAGTATTCTTAGTTTTATACAGAATTATCCATTGCACTATGGTCCAGAATCCGTTTTTTTGGCATAAAGTCGAAAAATTGAGTCACATGGTTCAAACTTCGCATTTGTTATTGTTATGGCATTAATAATGAGTGAACAAAAAATTGGGCCAGTGTGACCATGCTCACGCTTGCCGCCTCTGCAAACTGATTGATAGTAGATTACTTATTTTTTAAGTACAATTTTCTTCTTCATCCAATTCAATATTATAAATATCCTCATCGTCATCAGAATAGCACTGCAGATAGTTTCATTTTTAGCTGTAGACGGAAGATCCAAAAGACTTAATACCTCTTTTGAGAAGGGTTTTTTTTTTATTTTTTCTTTCTCTTTCCTTTAGAGAAACACTCGACAATAATGGATCCGAGGAATCTATAGCTCTGTAAAATATATCAGTCATAGTATTGAGCCGGCTATTTTTCCTTGAATGCGACAATCTATCTTTCTTGTAAATTTTGTTGCGTGCTTCAGAAGCATTTTCGCCTAAGCATCCTAGTGGAACCAAGCTCGAGTTATTAATCTGGTAACCGTGAACCAATATTTTATGAATTGTTGGTGACATCGGATACCATGGGTAGCTAAGCAAATATAATGAAAAAGTTGTTTCACAAAATGAGCGAAATTTTTCCGAATTTATATGATAATTGGAAGAAATGGCGATTAAAATGGTGTGAAATTTATTTAAAAGATCTTCGCTGAAGTTGGTAATAGATGCTAGTAGTTTAGTATTGGCAAAAGCTCTCCTTTCCGTATTACCATCATTGCTATTGCCGCTTACATTCTGCTTTGGCATGCTTATCCGAAGACCCATTTCGTTCCAAAACGTGCCTATATATTACCAAAGTGAGAGAAAAGGGGGACGAACGGGGATGAGTTTTTGGTTTGTCGATAAAGACAACACTCACAAGTACAGTCGGGACCAATTAGTTGCTTTCAGCATGGAACAGCTTATTAGTTATATTCCACGAAACACGGAGAACGCATGTTAGTTTTCTAAAAAGATACACATAAATTGGACATTACACAACACTAAATCCCTAAAACTACACATAAAATAACAATATACATTAAAGATTACTTTCCATAATTTAGTTGGATTATTATGAACCAGTTTAACGCGTGTGGCACAACACAAAGCAACCGAATATTTTGGCGCAAATTTCTATTCGGAAATCAGCTGATCGCTAGCTCACTTTTAAAAGCTCTCAAAAAGCTTTGGTGGCGCTTTTAAAGCTGTCGCCGCACTTCGGCGTGTTCTTTGTTTATATTTTTTTATAGTTTACTATATTATTTCGTAGCTCAAGCGAATTCGCCTCGCTTCGCCACCGTAGGGTAAAGCTAGGCTTAAGAAAAATGAAGTAATCTAGTTGTCGAAATATAATTGTTACCCACGCACGAAATCGCTGTCGCTCAACTTTACTTTAAAAGCCACCACTTTCGTAGTTTGTTTAATAAATAATATTAAACTAATTCATAAAAGGTGACAATCAATTTAAGTTCGAAGTGTTTATTCGAACAGTGCAGCATAATAGTAAATATTATTTGATTTGTGTGGCCCGCGACGCGAAAAACTTTATAATTTAAATTAATAATTAAAAATTATTCGCGCCGGTCGTGCAAATATAATTGCTGCAACTTTGGACATCGCCCTTTTCCTTTTTTTGGATTCCCTTTTAACCTTTGTGTTGAAAGACGATTGTCAGTGGAAATGCCAAAGAAAGTTGCGTCGGCAATCAAAAGTCCGGAACAGCAGGTACTGTGCTAAAAATTTAAAGCAAAACAACCACAAATTGCATTGGTTGTGCTAATAAAGCCAACGCTTTCAATTCTTGGCACATATGTAAAGTAGTTGAGCATTTTAATATTTACTTATATCAATATTGCATGCACTAAGTAACCGCTTTGGAGATTGGTTTTTATCATTTTTGTCAATAATTATTATTGTGCGATTAGTGCTCTGAGCTTCTGTTAAATTATAAGCATTATTAATTGCTTATTAATTTCACTTCGCTCAGTCGTTCGTTCCCCCCTCTCTTGCCTACACTTGCAGTCACTGGAAGTTGACCAGTTGACTGACACCAGCGCACATACATACATACACACACACGTACATAGCTGCGAAGCTGCAGTCCGCTATTTTCGTTTTCGTTTTTCGTTTTGCTTAGCGACAGCTGTGCAGTTGTTTGTGTGCATTTTAGTTGTCGCGCTTTGGGCAAGCATCACTCGCTCCCCTACATTGTTGGTCAGGCATATTCATTTCCAATAGTCGTTTGTCAATTGATAGCGCTCGTTTAGTTTTTGCTTCTTTTAACGTCTAACGTATAAACGAGTGCTATAATAATTAAATTCAATCATATTTTAATATATTAAATATTATCGAATTTAAATATTGCCATGACAAACATTAAGGAAAATCTTGAAGATTCAAAGAGTAAACGCAATATATGCGTCAAAAGTTTACTCCGTTTGTTTGACCAAATTACCAAGGGTAAACTAAAACTTGAAGCTACAGAATTGGAATGTAGATTAGAAATGTTAGATTCTCACATAGAGACAGCGTTAAAATATCAGACTCGAGTAGAATCATTTGACCCAGACGATGAATATAGTGGCGAGTTGGAAGAGCTTTGCATCACGACAAAGGCTCGTTTAAAGTCTCTCATTAAGGGACTTACTCCTGCTACACAAGCAGTTGTTCCGGTTGCGGCTCCACGCACACGTCTTCCTCATCTGGCACTTCCTAAGTTTAGTGGAAAATACTCAGAGTTTAAGAATTTTATTAGTCTGTTCGAAACCCTCGTCCATAATGATACGACAATTCCAGCGATTGAGAAATTTAATCATCTCATATCGTGCCTGTCCGGTGAAGCTCTAGGAACTGTAAGAGCATTCCATGTAGATGAGGAAAATTATCCGAAGGCATTGGACAGGCTAAAGACAGTGTATGACAATGAGTGTCTAATATTTAATGATAATATTAACGCTCTTTTTAGCCTTCCAAAAATAGCGCAGCCTTCTGCTGCTGCTTTAAGATCGAGAATAGACACTGTCTCAGCCATATATGGCTCACTTCTCTCGATAGGTGACGATAAAAAGATTTCAAACGCAATCATCGTTCACCTCGTTATGAACAGCGTTGACCCAATGACCAAAGATAAATGGGAAGACCAACGCGATTATGCAACTATTCCAATGTGGAGTGATTGCGAAGCAGTCTTGAATCGGAGATATCAGCATCTTATTGCTGGAACATCGTCCAAAAATTCATCCGATAGCTCTAAGTCAGAGCCAAAGACTGCTTCTAAAAACAATAATCGCAGTTTGTTCTCGTGTTCTGTGGCCAGTGCTAGAAACGACCAGGTGTCCCCTAAATGTTTATATTGTAGTTCCGAAGACCATTCAATATTGAATTGCTCTGCATATGCCGCACAATCAGTGCAACAGCGGTTTGAGTTTGCTAAGGGAGCTCCACTATGCATTAATTGTCTTCGGAAAGGACACACTGTTGCCAGATGCAAAGCGAACAAATGCAGAGTTTGCAGTCGTTCGCATAATACCCTTTTGCATGGATATGCTGCCGTTTCTAACACTAGAGCGTTACCACCACCCCTTGACTCCGCCCAGGATCAACCTTCGACATCACATGCCATGCATGCGAATGTGTCTGATAGTGTGATCCTAGCTACAGCAGTTGTTAAAGTCAAAACGAAAAGTGGCGATTTCGTTTTGGCCAGGGCTCTGCTTGATTCTGGGTCGCAAATTAATTGCGTAACAGACGAGCTAGCTCAGCGATTGCAGCTGCGTCGAGAAGAGGCTAGTATCAGCTTGCTTGGAATTGCTCAATGCAACACACAAGTTAAGAGCAAGATACATACTGTGGTGAAGTCGCGAGTCAATTGCAGTGAGTTCTCTCTAGATCTGTGGATCTTAAACACCATTTCTGGGTACCAGCCTGACCACACGGTCAATGTCAGTGGTTGGAAAATCCCTGAGAACCTGCAGTTGGCTGATCCATGTTTCCACAAGCCACAGAGGATCGACATGCTCATCGGAGCTGAGACGTTCTTTGAACTGCTCTCTGTCGGTCAGATAAAACAAGGTCCGAATTGTCCGATTCTGCAAAAAACTCTGGTCGGTTGGATAGTCTCAGGGCGCTATACGCCTGCAGGTCCTAAGACGGCTCAGATAGTAAATCTGAGTTGTCAAGAAGATTATTATACCTCGATAGACACCACATTGCAGAAGTTCTGGTCATTGGAAGACTACCATTTAAGTCGGATCCAAATCAGCTTGGTAACTCTTTCGAAGTTGCCAAGCGTCGTTTTTTGTCGCTTGAGAGACGCTTAGGTCGCGATCCCGAACTTAAGCGTATGTATTTGGAATTCATGGAAGAATATCTTTCACTTGGTCATATGTCTGAAATAGGCGACCAAATTCCAAGTACTCCTCACTATTTCATTCCGCATCAATGTGTTCTAAGACCACAAAGCACATCGACGAAGTTACGCGTTGTTTTTGACGCATCTTGTCGTACTTCGTCTCAAGTTGCGTTGAATGACCTTTTGATGGTTGGACCGACCATTCAAGAAGAGCTATATTCGACTCTGCTTCGATTTAGATTGCATAAGTATGCACTGACAGCTGACATCAAAAAGATGTACCGGCAAGTCATGGTGCATGAAGCAGATCGAGATTTCCAGCTAGTAGTGTGGAGAAAGAACCCATCTGACTCTTTGAGGTCCTTCAGGTTGAACACCGTAACGTATGGCACTGCGCCAGCTCCATTTTTGGCTATACGGTGTTTGACAAAGCTTAGTGACATGGTGGAATCGTCACACCCAGAAGCTGCTGACGTTATCAGGCACGATTTTTATGTCGATGATTTATTAACTGGTGCTGCTTGCGTAGAGAACCTTCAGATTATCAAGTCTGAGGTTTCGCAAATTTTGCAAGGCGCAGGTTTTGAGCTAACCAAATGGTTTTCGAATTCGCCTGAGTTCTCCGCAACAAATGCAGCTAAGCCGATAACGATCTCAGAGTCTGACCCAACCAAAACATTAGGCGTGTTGTGGTTGCCAACTGAAGACGTCTTTCAATTTAAGATTGACGATTCATTTATGGGTCTTAGAGCGACTAAACGGAACATTCTCTCGGTTTCATCGCGGTTATTTGATCCGCTTGGCCTGTTAAGCCCTCTGATTATCAAGGCAAAGATCCTGCTCCAAGAGCTCTGGCTTCAAAAGCTAGACTGGGATGAATCCATCCCATTGAGCTTGGACAACTCGTGGCAGCAGCTGAAATCAACTTTGATTCAGTTGCAAAGAATCAGAATACCACGATATGTTTTTACAGAGCCAACATTACCGATCGAGATTCATGGCTTCGCTGACGCCTCAATGCGAGCGTTTGGCGCATGCGTGTATGTACGCAGCCATACTGCAGAAGGTTGTCATGTTTCCTTGCTGACATCTAAGTCCAAAGTAGCCCCCCTCAAGACTAAGGCTCTTCCTAGACTTGAGTTGTGCGCGGCTCACCTTCTCGCAGATCTCTGTCACCGAGTCAAAAATCTTTTAAGATTACCAATTGAACGGACTGTTCTTTGGTCTGATTCTGAAGTTACGCTTCATTGGATTAAGACACACCCTTCGTCCTTGGCAACCTTTGTGTCGAATCGTGTGGCTGAAATCCAAGAGTGGACGGAGAACGCTGAATGGCGCCATGTACCTACAAAGCAAAACCCAGCAGATATCGTTTCGAGAGGCTGCGATGTAGACGAATTGGTCACATCGATTTGGTTTGATGGTCCTTCCTTTCTAAAGGAACCCAGAGATTCCTGGCCGGTTAACCAGCATCTGGTGACGGACGAGATGCGTACTTTGGAGGTACGCAAAACAGCTGTTGGACTGACAGCTATGGTAGACCGCCCGGATCTTTTGGAAACCATCGATAGTTATTCATCGCATGCCAGGCTGCTTAGAGTTTTCGCTTATGTGTTCCGTTTCATTAAGAAATGTAAAAACAAAAATGAAGTTTTCGAGAAGATACCTACGGCACAGGAAAGAAAAGAAGCTTTTGAGAAAATTGTTGAAGTCATCCAACAAGTTGAATTTAAAGATGACATAGATAGGGTTCGAAAGGGCACGCGTGTAGGTCATAGCCTACAGCGTCTCAATCCGTTTATACATGAGTATAACGGATCTTGGTGCTCCTTTAAGATACTGCGAGTGGGGGGACGACTTGCTAATGCTCCTCTTTCATATGATGCTAAGTTTCCGATGCTCCTTCCTAAAAGCTCGCAATTTGCTAGAAGCTATATTAGATACCTGCATTTGACGAATTGTCATGCTGGCCCAAGAGCGTCTTCTTCGTGAGCGAATTTGGTTAGTCAACGCTCAAGAGGTCTGTCGTCAGACAGTGAGATCCTGCATCCCTTGCTTTAAATGCAAGCCTCGTCTGTTAACCCAAATAATGGGCAATTTGCCAGCAGACCGACTCCGAGCACTCCGCCCATTTTCGATTTGTGGCGTTGATTTTTGTGGCCCAGTTAGCACGACCTTTCGAATGCGTGGAAAGCCTACGTATAAATCGTACATCGCACTTTTTGTTTGCTTCGCCTCCAAAGCGGTTCACTTAGAACTAGTATCCGATTTATCGACTAACACATTTCTTATGGCTTTTCAAAGGTTCGTCGGCCGTCGAGGAGTCCCACAGACCGTCCATTGCGACAACGCGAGTTGCGGGCCAGTTTCGGGAGTTGCGGGCCCGAATCGAGGAGGAGGCGGGCGCAATTCAAGAATTCGCATCAAGAAGCGGATGCGAATTTGCGTTCATACCGCCCAGGGCTCCGCACTTCGGGGGTCTGTGGGAGGCAGGTGTGAAGTCTGCAAAGCACCTACTCCTACGGACGGTAGGCAGCCTGCTGTTGACGGCAGAGGAGTTGCAGATGACGCTCGTCGCAGTGGAGGCCATGCTCAACTCACGGCCAATAGGAGCGCTAAGCGACGACACCAGCGACAGCGAGGCACTGACACCGGGCCACGCACTAGTGGGAGGCCCATTGACCGCGATGCCAGCAGGAGGGGCCCCGGACCAGCAGGGCCTGACCTGCTTAAGTCGATGGCGAGCTGTCTCGTCGCTCAGGCGACAGTTCTGGCGGCGATGGTCCAAGGAGTACATTCTGGGACTCCAAGCCAGGAGCAAGTGGCACCATCGCACGCCAGACGTCGTCGTTGGAGAGCTGGTGGTCGTCGCCGAGGACAATCTGCCGCCTCAGAAGTGGCTGATCGGCAGAGTCACGGCGGTGCATCGTGGAGAGGACGGCGCCGTTCGCGTCGCTGATTTGAGGACGGCAACTGGAGGAGCGTTTAGGAGGCCCATTCACAAGTTGGCGCGGCTTCCAGTTGGATGAAGCACTGGGCTTCATGGGGGCCGATGTCGCCGCACTTCGGCGTGTTCTTTGTTTATATTTTTTTATAGTTTATTATATTATTTCGTAGCTCAAGTTATTTAATGAATTTCATGACGTTTAGGGTTAATTAGGCTTAGGGCGAAGCGAGAGCGCAATAAAGCTTTCGTCATTCGCTCTGAGAGCGAATTCGCCTCGCTTCGCCACCGTAGGGTAAAGCTAGGCTTAAGAAAAATGAAGTAATCTAGTTGTCGAAATATAATTGTTACCCACGCACGAAATCGCTGTCGCTCAACTTTACTTTAAAAGCCACCACTTTCGTAGTTTGTTTAATAAATAATATTAAACTAATTCATAAAAACTCTTATGCTTTTTCAAAAGCTTTAAAGTACAATTTTTATATAGTATGATGAATTTACTTTAAGATTAAAATAAGAAAACAACGATATATTAACATCGAAAAATCGACTTTATGCCAAAAAAAACGGATTCTGGACCATAGTGCATTGCCTAAATTTAAAGCAGAATTTGAGGACTTATTTCAGAGATTTTAATTTTTAGATAGGAGTTCCATTATATTAGAAGATTTTAATATGTGCTTACGAGATCTCAGAGGATGTAGTGATAGGATTTATGACTTTTTGTGTAGATTAGGATATGAGTCCCTTTTAGATTTGAATTCGTCTACAACCAATTGTGATACACACATTGATTGGGCGATGACAAATATTTCTGTCGGCAGGGCCAACCCACGAACCTTTGAGACAATATATAGTCACCATAGTGGAATTTTAGTCAGTATAGAAAATTGCGAGCATTAGGTATTTTATTACAGCCGTCTTTTTTTTAATTCTGAAGCTTTATTATTATTAATGCAAAAAAAAAAAACCAAAAAAAAATAACTGAAATTATTATTTGTATTTTAATTATTATTTTTATTATAATCATTACTATATTATTTTCATTATTATTATTAACTAACATCATTATTATTATATATAAGTGTATATACAATTTTCTGCGTAGATAGCAGAAATACAACATTTTTGCTTTATGCAACTCAAGTCGACTCGGAGGTCCCCAAAAATTTTTTTTGGATAAAGCGACCCCATTACATTTGTAATGGCCTCCCCGTGGTGTTTCCTGGGCTTCGATAAAATTTTCTTTATTAAAAGCTAATTCGAGCGGCGTCAAATTTTTATTGTATGCATAGGAGTCTAAGTTTATTATAAATATAATTTAAGATTCACCGGTAATTGCTATTTCTATAAGTACGGGGTCTTTGACAGTCGAGTACGCTCGACTGTAGCACCGCCGACTAGTTAATGTTCCATTTAGACTTTTTACAATTTCGAAAAGTTGACCAATATTTAGTGGCATATTGTCTCCAATGACAGCCTGAATACCGGATACTTCCTGTAAACATAATAAATTCACATACAAAAATTAATATTTATTCAGTGTTAAGCTTCACCACCAATAAAGAATTTAAATTTTCTGCACTTAAGGAATTGCGTTTCTCCGTCAAAATTAAATGAATCGCTGCAAATGCCCTTTCGACCGATACTTGCGTCGCCGGTGTAGCCAGCACAACTTGTGCGAGCGCACTCAGTTGTGGTGACTGTAGCTTCTTGTCTCTATAAAAATGCAAAATATAATCGGTCAATGGTAAACGACCATTCACTAAATCGAAGTGCTCGATATCAGCATAGATATGTTGAAGTTTTGCGAAACAGGCTCTTCCTTTGTTGCGGTCAGTGTCTGTACGCCATCCAAATAAGCGGAAAAGAGATAATTTTCCTCGACAGCATATAAATTATTTTCGGATGAGGTCTCCTTCGGCTGATCATTGTTTTTAGCCTCGCATGGTGGCACATTTTGATTTGGGGCATGCACCTTAAATAATTATTAATTATAATCCAGAGAAATTCAAAATAAATTTGGTTTGGTTTGCAAATTTAGCTTAACACAAATTAAGCTTTTGACAAAGACAACAATTACTCAAAATTACAAACAATTAACAGAAATAAGACGGGGCCTGAACATACAAAAAAAATAGACTAACTTGCTTAAGCTTAAATAACCGGATTGTAGTTTTCTTCAGATTTTGTTTTGCTAACAATTTTTGGTGGGCAGTTAGTAGGCAGCTCACGCGGGGATCCATACATATAGCAGCGAGCAATGCTTCATTTTCGAGCAAATGAAACTCTAATTTTAATCTTCGCCAATAATTTTTTTTATGAAATTTTGGCTGTTTTCGCACTTTAATTTGAGAACCATCCATATAATAAAAAACTCGCTGTAGACTCTTTTCTTGCAACTTTAGGGTAGGCTCGTACGTGTCTTTGAACGCGTCAATATAGGTTTCCATCCAATCCCAATCAACGTCAATGCTAATAAAGGACTGCTCAGAGAGAAACTCTTTTAACTGTAATAATTTTTCTACCATTAAATAGGTAGAGTTCCATCTTGTTACTTCATCGAGCGATGGTATGTTTTTTTTTGTGCTTTATTAAGATTCTTCTGCACAAATTAAATATTTTAATTATTGTATATAAACAATTAACTTAAAAAAAAATACACTTTTACTTACGCATTGACTTACACAATTTGCGACAGGTGTTAAGTCTTTTACTAATTTCACTAAATTTGTTTATATCATATACTGTAACGAAGCTTTTTCCAGCCGGGGTCAGCGTCTCAGTCCGGCCAGGGTTTGCTACTGAAAAATTTGTAATCATCTGGGACGGCTGGGATGAGCGGCGGGAGCGTCAGAAAATATGCGGACGCTCTCGCTCGAAGATCGGCTGAAACGACCATGTGGTGAACCCAAGAGTCGCCCAGGAGGACGATGAAGGGACTCCCGAGGCCCGTTGCGTCATCCTCATCGCACCTCCTGAACCCCTCGGTTCGGATTTGGACACAGGATGCCCCTTTCCGGCGGCGCTGGGTGATACACCCAGGAATGAGATGCGGATCCGACCAGGATCTTATTCCAGAGGGGTGCCCCAACATCGCTCAGATCCGGCCGCCTGGTCAGATCCGTAGACAGAAAACGGAACAGACCGATATTCCGTCCACGGACCGGAGCCAGGTGTCTCCAGGCCTGGTCCCCGGTGAGGATCCCAGAATAGAAATGGGAACGGACCGGATTTCTATTCTCGGACCATCTCCGGAGCACCAGGTCCGGTCGGGCGGCTCGATCATGCGCCCGTCCCCAATGGCCCACATCCGGCTTCCTGAAATTTACTAAAAAAAGGAAATAAAATGCCTCACTAGGGATTAAAAAAAAGAACACTCGCCACCATCATTGCAACAATTTACCCGTCTTTATTGGGTTTTGAATGTTAAAGAAAATTCACATGATTAAGTCGGCGCCGCACGGCCGGAAGTAACTGGCCGCTGCTCCATAGGAGAGCCGAGAAAAGTCGAAGACACAAGGCCGCTGGCCGGCTTACCCGCTGCTGGTCGTGTTATAGATGATTCGCTCCTGTTGCGTGCTCCGCAAGTGGCTCCTTGCGTTCCCTTCTGAACTCACACTTCGCGTGTGGTCTTCGCCGCTGCCGGCCGCTGGCCGTGGGTAAAGGCGGAGGGATTGTCCTTCACGCAAGATGTAACACACGCCCGAGAGTGTTGCAGCTGGTCGCGCTGCGCTGCGCTGTGTTGTTGCTGGTGGCGGCTGAAAAGCCCACGCACACACACACACTCGCGGGCTGCTGCTTGGCGCGCTGCGCGGCGCTGTGGTTTTGTTGCTGTTGTTTGGTTTGCTGCGAGCCTGAAGAAACATGCACGCACACACACACAAAGTGCTGCGGCTGGTGGCGCTACGCTACGCTGTGGTTTTGTTGCCGTTGTTGTTTGCTGCAAGTTTGCAGACACGCGCACACACACACACACGAGGTTCTGTGGCGACTGGTGGCGAAAATGTTCTCGTTGTTGTTGTTGCTGGTTTTGGTAGCTGGCGGCAAGCCTGCATACGTGCACACACACGTGATTCTGTGGCGGCTGGTGACACTAAAATGTTCTCGTTGTTGTTGCTGTTCTTATTAGCGCACACAACACACAAAATTTGGCGGCGGATGGCGCGAAAATGTTCTCGTTGTTGTTGTTGCGGTTTTTGGTCGCTGGCGGCAAACCTGCATACGTGTAAACACACACACGTGATTCTGTGGCGGATGGCTCGAAAAAAAAATGTTCTCGTTGTTGTTGTTGGTAGCTGCGGCGCACGTGGACACTTTGCTGTCGTTTGTTTTTACAAATCGCGAGGTTCTTCGAAACACGTCTGTCTTCTTCGAGCCCGTCAGAAAAGTGACGCTTGCCGGCGTGGCGGAAATGCCGGCTTTTTCCTCTGGTTCTTTTCTATGTACTAAATGATCGAACACGCTCAAATGAGCGGTTCCTTCGAATAACTATCGGATCACAAGAACCGCGACTTGTTCCATGCGCTGGTTCTTTGTGATGAACTGAACGTTTTCGCTTCATGCGATGTTCAAAAGAATAAAAAAGTCCAAATGAGCGAGCGCGATCCAATGGATCGCTCATTGGAACATAAACAAAGAAAATATTGTGATGCAGCTGAATACTGCCTCACAATACACACAATTGAAGTGTGGGTGCAGCTTTTTCATTAAAATGTCACCGCTTGTGTCATCGTCAAAAAGAGACTCTTCCGTTTCATCATTTAAAATTTGAATAGCCTTTATCATGTTTCTGCCGTTATCAGATGTAATGCCGTGTTTAAAATTTTTAATTATAAATATTTAATAACAAACTTATTAAAAATATTTTATATAAAAATAATTATATATTTATTTGAAGATTTGATCAATAGTTATTCCGTAATCACAAAGGATTTCCATGACTTTTTTCTTTATATACACACTATGAAGTAGCTGGATCATTCCTAATGTTTTTACAACTATCTCCGTTTTAGAGAAACTTGAGTGGATTAGTTGTAATTTACACCGAGAATAGCTTTACCCATTCCAGTGGCTTGTAATGACCCAGGCTAGCAAAAAGCTAAAATGGGCGGGAGTACATAGCCAGATTGAAGCTGGCCACACTCTTCCATGCAGTCGTGGGATTTGCTTCCTTCTCTCGGCGGGGAGGGGAACTGCTCGCGGCTAGCAAAAGCAATCGGCTGGGGGAGTTCTTTGCTCTGAGAAGGAGGCTCGACTACACCAAACAAAATTAAAGAAAGAAGAAGAAAAAAAAGAAAGGCGGGTAAGACAGGTGTCAAAAAACCCAGCATTGGAGACGAAAAAAAAAGGAAGAGGATCTCGTTCGACTTGGATACATAGATGTTGTTGTATCTGGCCTCAAAACCCACCCAACCATGATTCCACGTTGGCCATTATCATTTTGGGAATCCCTGTCACGAACCTGTGGGTTATTCAAACTTGCATCACCTTCGGGAAAACAAAATTAAAATTTAAGCGAACATTATGTAATGTTTATTAAACATAAAAAAATTCATAACATGATTTCAATATTTTTAGTACAAACTAAAATCGCCTTCTTATTTAGCATTAACAATTTTAGGATTTCCAGAAAAAAAGAAGAAAAAGAAAAACAAAGGAGGTGACCGTCATGTAAACGAAGGAGTTCGAAATACTCCGTTTTAATCGATAAATTTATCGGAGGAATTAATAATTTGAACGTTTATACGTCAACAATTTCAGGCAAATGGAATAGTAATTGTTTGTC